>CM047805.1:79544197-79689378 GCA_026214975.1 Gentiana macrophylla | reverse complement strand
ATTAAAAGGACGTTGGGATGATACAGAATTTTATCCAATGGATATAAGTCAAGGGTGGACAGACTGCACTGTCAAAAAGGATTCTGACAGTGTCAGTCCTATGAATAGTGACAGAAAGCAAGTCAAATGGGACAAAACAAGGAACGGCTATATTTGAATTTCAAATACAAGTCACATGTTATCTTACCTATAAATAGAGGACTTCCAACTCAGAAAAAGATGATGATTGATGAAGTTTAAGAGAAAAATATAAGAAACAATTCTGAGCTGAAAAACACCCTGCTGAACCTACTGAGCTTAAAGCTACTAATCCAGAGAAAATCTTCAAGTGTATTATGTATTCAAGCTACATCAAGTTTACACACTTGAAGACTGCAAGCTGCTGATTATATCATCCTAATCAAGCTGCTGCAACTGAATCATTTACTTGATTCAATCTTCATTTTATAAAAGAACCTGCTGAAGACAGTGAAGCATCTGTTGGGTGTGAAAGACTGTTGTTTGTGGTGGAGCTGGTGAAGAGGCAATCCTACCCTCCAAGGACCAGTGGAAGACTTTGGAGCAGCAATCCTACCTGTTCCAAGTGATCAGTTTATGAAGCCATAGTTATGGGTGAAGGACAAGCAACTTAGGAATCTTTGTAACAGCTACATCAAAGATCTCTAATGAATTACCTCCAACATCACAGGAGAATAGTGGACTGACAGGATTACACCACCTGGAACCACTATAAAATTTGCCTACTTACTTTCTGCATTTAGATTACTGTACACATCAACCTACTGAATCTAGCAACTGAAATCACACACATACACTACTGAGTATCTATTACTTAGTTTCATATTTAACAACAAGTAATAAGGCTTAATTTTTGATATAATTCCGCTGCACAAATTCAAGAACTCAACTGTCAAGAACTCATGTGTATCATCAGTCTTCGAGGTATCAAAGCAGACTCTTGAGGTATCAACAGTCTTGAAGTTGCCGAGTTTGTTAACTCCAAAAGTTTTAAGTGTTAAGTTTATTCACCCCCCTCTAAACTTAACCAAAGCCTTTTCAAGGACCAACAATTGGTATCGAGCAGCAAGGTGCTTCTATTCTCAAGTAATCCTACTTGTTGTACTTGAGAAAATACTTTGAAACTTTTTAAAATCACTGATTTTCAAAGACTTGCATCATGGATAACAACCAGTATGCTAGAACTATGCTGATGTGTTCTCTAGATAGATTTGATGAATATAAACATCGAATGCAGGCTTACCTTGCTGTAACTCATGATGAAATGATGGATGTGCTGACAGATGGACCACTGGAGATTGTCAAAGCTGTAACAATGGGAGATGAGACTCAGTACATTCCAAAATCAAAAAGAGAATGGAATGCTGAAGATAGGAAGAGAGAAAACCTCAACAATATTGTTATTGATATCATTTATAGAACCTTGGATAGCAATATGTACATGAAGGTTAAAGATTGCAAAACAACTAAAGAACTTTGGGACAACATACAGCTTGATCTCGTGAAGGCAATCGATGAAATCAAGAAGAATAAAATCGATGTGGCAAAGAAGAAGTTCCAAAAGTTTGAAATGAAACCCAATGAAACCATTGAACAAATGGAATCTAGGTTCAATGCAGTCGGATGAACTCACCTGCTTTGAGTGTCATTTACCCAAAAGAAGAAATCAACACAAAAATCTTGGAAGCTTTACTCATTCTCACGATGAATGGCGGATGAAGGTGACAACCATAGAAGAAATAAGAAGATTGCATGAAGAGGATACATTCAAGTTATTCTCGAGATCTTAAGGCATATGAATTCAAAAAGAAGTTGTCACCTACTCTTCGAAAAGGAATAGCCAAAACTACAACCTTGGTGCCTCACATCAGAAGAAGCATCGAAGCTAAAGATGACTTACTGGATGAGATGAAAGAGCGATTGCAATCTTGAGCAAGAAGATCGAGAATAATGAAAGGTGGAAAGGGTTCTCAAGGAATTTCAACAAGAAATTCAGTGAAAAGAAGAAAGAAGAACCAAAGAAAGACAATGATTATCTATGTTTTCATTGCAAGAAACCAGGACACTTCAAACTGAATGTCCCGAGTTAAAACAAAGTAAGGAACTTGATTATCTGTGCTTCAATTGCAAAAAGCCTGGACATATCAGACCTGACTGTCCAGACCTACTGAAGACCAAAAGCCAACAAAGAAGATATGGCAAGAAAGCTATGGTTGCTGAAGATGAATCGGGTATGAAGTGGAATCAAAAGGAAATGAATCGGATGACACAAAGATTGGTTCTTTGAATTGGAAGATTATGCATTAATGGCTAATATGGATGAGACAGAGGAGGTATACAATCTCAGTATCAATTAACACTCTGCTTTGGAAGTGATTGTGAATCAACTTATGGTTCAAATCCTAGAAACTCTTACAATGAAGAAGCTTTGGATGCCATCCTCAATCAAATGAGGAAAATACAATCTGGTTATGAGATTGTGAAGGCTAAAAAAGAAGCTTTTCAAGTAGAAGTTCAAAGATTGAATGCTGAATTAAAGGTTCTCAAAGGTGAAAAAGATGTTGGACAGAATCAGTATAAGCCTGCTAAACATCCAGTACCCTCTGAATCTGCTGATCCATCTTGTTCCTCTATTGCATACAAATCTGTAAAGCCTTATGGTGATAGAACAGGGCTTGGATTTGGGACTCAACAATCCAAAATGAGTGGATCCAGTAAGGCTACTAAACCTAGTGCCAGAATTGGTCCTAAGTTTGTACCTGCACAAGATCCAACTCCCAATAAAGGTTGCCGAGGCGAAGAAACCTCATCGAGAATGCTTCAAGGAAGCAAAATCAGAAGTCAAAAAAGTCAACAGCTCCCAATAAAAGGAACAAATCCAAAAATAGGACTACTGTGCCTTCTAAACCGGCTGATAGCGGACCAAACTACCAAGTCTGGCTGGACCACGTAAGGGTAAGAAAAGAGAATATTCCAAGGATAAGTATCCTAAACCCAAAAATGTTAATCATTCAAGGGATACTTATCTCGGGGAAAGGTAGACTGCTTCATCTTGATGATGATTGGAATATTCCTCATATCTAATGCTAGAAACAAGAAGAATAACCATCTTTGCTAGGGTAAAACCTAAGCAATGGGATCAATGAGAGGACTTACACAAGACCTCAAAGAGACTCCATACTATAGGGTGTTCCTAACAGACAGCAAACTAATGGTTATGCTAATGCTTCTAACAACAAAAGTCACTTCAAACAGCATTATAAACCAAAAGGCCAGAAAACATATGTGAATCCTACACAATCTACTGTTAGAACCTATGGATGTGTGGAATACATGTATGAACCAAAGTATGACACTTTTAGGAGAAGACCTTATGGAAACATCCTAGGGGTCATGCTTACCACTGACCATTATGGACCCAAACAGGTTTGGGTACCTAAAATGTATTAACTTTGTTTTGTAGGGTGTCTGGTACTTTGACAGTGGATGTTCCAGACATATGACAAAGAACAAGCACCGCTTTTGTCGATTTTTTGTGACAAAGGATGGCCCAAGGGTGAATTTTGGCAACAAAAATACACCTGGATATACAAGAGGATATGGCACACTTGTGAGGAATGGACTTACAATCAAGAATGTTGCTTATGTGGAAGGACTGGACTACAACTTGCTGAGCACTGGACAATTCTGTGACATGGGATACAAAGTCACTTTTGACAAAAACAACTGTACTGTCATTAGTGAAAGAGGAGATCAAGTTGTATTGGCTGGTAGAAGACAACAAAACATGTATGTTGTGGATTGGTCTCTGCGAGCCGAAACCTATCTGATTGTGCATACCAAGTCAGACTCAATTGGTTATGGCACAAAAAGTTGAATCACTTAAATTTTGATGACATCAATCAGGTGGTGAAGAAGAAACTAGTGATTGGTTTACCTGAGATCACATTCAAGAAAGATACTATATGTGATGCATGTCAGCAAGTTAAACAGACTAAATCAAGCTTCAAATCAAAGACTAAGCATTCAACTAATAGAGTCTTGGAGCTGATGCATATGGATCTATTTGGACCAGTTACACCAACAAGTGTTACAGGAAAGAAATGCACCTTAGTGGTTGTGGATGATCACTCTAGATACACTTGGGTGATATTTATGAACAAGAAAAGTGAAACACTCAAGATGATGCCTGATCTTTTGAAGAGATTACAAAATGAGAAAATTTTGTGATGAGTAAAGATAAGATCGGACAAAGTGCACTGAGTTTCTCAATAAATTTATAAGAGAATACTCTGAGCAGAATGGTGTACTACACCAACTTGCTGCTGCTGGTACACCTCAGCAAAATGGGGTTGCTGAAAGAAGAAACAGGACCTTAAAGGAAGCAGGAAGAACAATGATTTGTGAAGCATTCTTTGCTGAAAATCTTGAAATCAAGCAGCTTAATACAACCACGCTATACACAAAAGCAGAACATCAAGTGAACAAGAAGATCTCAAGACACCTTATGAGATTTGGAATGGAAGGAAACCAAATATTTCCTATTTCCATCCATTTGGAAGTAAATGTTTTATCTTGAATCATAAGGAGCATTTGAAGACATTCCAACCTAAATCAGATGAAGGAATCTTTTTGGGATACTCTTCAGTCAGCAAGGCATTCAGGGTGCTGAACAAAAGGTCACTAAAACATGAAGAAACTATACATGTTGTGTTTGATGAACCTAAGTTCACTGGTATGGAAGATGAAGGTTGTGAACCTACTGAGAACCTACAAGTCACTGATCCAGATTGTGTTGAAGTCTTGGAAAGGATTAATGACTTAAAAGTTTCTGACACTGCCCCTGCTGAACACCCTGCTGGTGATACTACTGATGCAACAACTGAAGCAATTCTAGGATTTGCTGAACCTCCTTTTGAAGAAGCAACAGCAGACCCTACTGAAGATGAGGTTCCTGAAAATCAAACTAACCAAAATCGACAATGGTTAAGGAATCACCCTGCTGAACAAGTTATTGGCAATGTACAGCAAGGTGTGAGGACTAGAAGACAATTAGAAGCAATGTTTACTTGTTTTCTATCTCAAGTTGAACCTAAAGTTGTTGAAGAAGCAATTTCAGATCCAGATTGGATAATTGCTATGCAAGAAGAGTTAAATGAATTTGAAATAAATCAAGTTTGGACACTAGGTGAAAGGCCTAGTCATGCAAATATCATTGGTACTAAATGGGTATGCAGAAACAAACTTGATGAATCTGGTACCATTGTGAGGAATAAGGCCAGACTAGTTGCAAAAGGCTATTCTCAAGCTGAAGGAATATATTTTGATGAAACTTATGCACCTGTTGCAAGATTGGAAGCTATCAGATTATTCCTAGCACATGCTGCATATAAAAACTTCAAGGTATATCAAATGGATGTCATAAGTGCATTTTTGAATGGCATTCTAGAGGAGGAAGTGTATGTTCAGAAACCTCCTGGATTTGAAGTTAAAGATCAAGAAGATAAAGTGTATAGACACAATAAAGCACTTTATGGATTGAAACAAGCACCAAGAGCATGGTATGAGACTCTATCTCAATTCTTGGTGGACAATGGCTTTACAAAAGGCACCATTGATAAGACTCTTTTGTAATCAATGAAAAGGACAAAGACCTCGCTGATGCAGATTTATGTTGATGACATAATCTTTGGTTCTGAAAATGTATTGCTATGTGAAAAGTTTGCAAATCTAATGAAGAGCAAATTCCAAATGAGTATGATGGGAGAAATGAACTACTTTTTGGGATTGCAAGTTAAACAGATGAAAGATGGAATCTTCATTCATCAAACCAAGTACACCAAGGAGCTGCTGAAGAAGTTTGGTATGAAAAATAGTACCAGGATATCAACTCATATGAGTACAAAAATCAGATTGGATGAAGATAAAGAAGGCAAAGATGTTGATCAAACCTTATACAGAAGGATGATAGGCAGTCTGTTGTATCTTACTGCCAGCAGACCTGATATATCCTTTATTGTAGGTGTTTGTGCAAGGTTTCAATCTAAACCAAAAGAAAGTCACATAGGTGCAGTCAAGAGAGTTCTGAAGTATCTAAAAGAGACTTTGGGAGTAGGGATATGGTATTCCAAGGATGGAAGCTTCAAAGTTATATCCTACTTAGATTCTGATTATGCTGGATGCAAGATTGATAGAAAAAGCACCACAGAACACAATCGCTTAATGGGAAATAGATCTGGTTTCCTGGTTTAGCAAGAAACAGAAGTCAATATCAACTTCCACTGCTGAAGCTGACTACATTGCTGCTGGAAGTTGTTGTGCACAAGTACTTTGGCTAAGACAACAATTAAGGGATTATGGAATTGAGGAGAAAGAAATTCCAATTATGTGTCACAACACAAGTGCAATTGCAATCACTGAAAATCCTGTTTTACACTCTAGAACCAAGCACATTGATGTGAGACATCATTTTATAAGAGATCATGTTGAAAAGAATGATGTGGTGGTTCTGTATATCCCTACTGAAGATCAACTTGCTGATATTTTCACTAAACCACATGATAGTGAAATATTTGCTAAACTAAGGATCGAACTTGGAATTATCAAAGTTGATCGATAATCAATGTCTTTGGAATTCACCAAGGGGATTAGTCTTTGCTATGTTGGGTGAGCTCACTTAGCGATTAGTCATTGGTATCAACAATTCCATGTACTTATGTTTGGACAATTAAGCAAATGAGGTTGCCAAGGGATTGGTCTTTGTCATGTTGGGTGAGCTCACTTGATGGATCGATCATTGGTATTAAACTTCATCTTGTGTTATCAATTGAACAAGACAAGAAGAAATCAAGGATCAAGAGAGTTACTATGTCGGCCAGAAAGCATCAAGCATCTTTATCGCCAGATCACTTGAGCCAACCTCTTGAGGACAACCCTGCTGAATGGAATGTTACACAGTCAAACTTATTAAAGTCAAAAACCAGATTGGCGGGATATTTATTCTATCTTTTATAACCGCAGTTAACATGATCCAACGGTTACAAACGTTATGAAGATGTAATGGGCCACGTGTCAAGTCAGCATTTACTCAAATTAATCGTGGTTAATGTGGATGTACGTGCACTGATAGTTACAACCTCTCCCTATCTATTTATACAGACGTCTCACAGCAGATATTCTCTACTTGCAAAATCTCAGATCTATACTCTCTGTTTTTACACTGTGTGAACACTGATTTACAATCTATCTTCTTCATCTTATATTTCTTATAACAATGGCAGAAAAGATTGATGTTCAGATTGGAACAAGCCAAAGTGTTAGATGATTTGTTGTTGATGCTAACAAAACTGAACTAGCAATCAACATTGGTCGAAGAATAAGGAGGTATGAAGGTCTAGAGAATGTGCTTAACATAAGACTGGAAACAATCTCATATACAAATGTTGTGACCTTTTGGGAGAACATTGTGATAGAAGAAGGAACAGAGGCATTCAAAACAACTGTAAATGCCCAGGAGATTGAGGTTTCCCCAAGTCCACCGAGGGAAGTTTTTGGTTTTGAAGAAGTAGTAGATGGTCCAGTAAATGCTGAGGAAATGGGATTATCCAAGATGGATTTTGTTGATAAAATCAAGACAAATAAAGACACCAAATCAATTCCAGGCATTAATGTTAGACACATTGGGAATGAGTACAACCTGCTGAGCAAAATCATTGCAAAGAATATACTAGGGCTGGTTGAAAGTTTCGATACCCTATCAGGACCAAAGATAGAGCTGCTAATGATTATTTGCAGAAGTATGAAGTTTGATTGGGCTGGGTATTTCATTCATTACATGAAGAAGGTTGCAAAAGAGGAAAGAGAAGGAAAGAGATTATTCACAAAAAGAAACATGGAAAGGGGAAACAATTAAGAAACTTGGAGGCTCAAAGGGCACAAGAAGAAGAAGAAGCAGTAGAAGAAGAAGTAGAAGCAGTAGGAGAGGCTATTGATGCTGAGCCATTGACTATTATCAAGCCTACTGAGGATGCAGAGGTTGTTCTTGAGCAACTTTCTTTGGAGAGTCACAAACAAACTACGTGACCCGAACTCTGCTTGTCGATGTTGTTGAATCCTCACCGCTAAGGTCATTGAGCCTCATCAAAGTGAAAGATGTTGTTGAGCAATCTATTGGAGGAACACAAAGCAGTCTCACGCACTGAGCCTGGTTGTTGCCGCGAATGAATCTGAAGCCGCACAAGTTGTTGTTGAGCAACTTGTAGAAGAACCACTGCAAACCACTGAATCAACAACTGTTGTGGTGAGTGAAACATTGGTTCAAGACCCTGAAATTCCTGCAATAGTTCAGGGGGAAGAACAGTCTGCTGTTAACCCTGCTGATGAGCATATAAGTCAGGGGGAACTAAGTGTTGTGCAAATGGAGGTAGTAGGGACCAATATCCAATCTGAACAACCTACTGACCTTCATGCATCTATTGAAGAAACTTTGAGTTTTCTTGTTGGGACCTTTGGAGGTCATCAAGCTACTGGAACAGCTCCCAGGAGGTCTTTTATGCCTTTTGAGAGACATGTGAAGAAGAAGAAGGATGATTTTGTTGATCCCAAACTTCAGCAGGTAGCTGATTATTTTCAATGGAAGTTTGGTTTCTACAAGAAGAAAAAGCCAGCTGCAGAACCTATGACTGATTTTGAGGAGTGGGCTTTTGACAAGTTGGGAGTTGAAAATTTGTTGGATCTGATTGATACCACTGTGCTGCAATCAAGATTGATGGATCTTTTTGAAGATCAACAGAAAGAGGAGGGTATCAAGTTCAGGGTCCAAGAGATGATGATGATGATGATTCATCTTCATCTGACTCTAGAGGTGATTTTCCATCTGGTCCAGGAGGATCCAGTGGTACTGCTATGTTGATTGATCCTAATGTAGGGCCGATCCTCATCGGTACATGATGACGATCTTGATAGACAACGAGATCGACAAATGAATGAGGATTTGGAAAATCTCACCATTGATGATATTGAGGCACAAATCAATGAAGGAATAGATGGTGGTGCAAATAAGATGGTTGGTGAGATTGATGCTATGTTTATTGAAGAACCTGCTGAGCATGTTGATGATCAGCAGACTGTGGAGTCAAGTGATAAGAGGGTTATGACCACAAAGGAACCTAGTGCTAGTTCGAGAGAATCAATTCAATATCAAGACCGGATTGACACCGAGGGACCTTATCCAAAACCCGCCTTTATCCTAACAAAAATTGGTCATGCTGAAGGATTCCAGGTGGATAATGAGGCTGTATTCAATCCTCAAAGAGTGGAACAGGAGGTTTAGGTTGCTGAGGTTCAAACAGCACCTGAGCAAAGGTTGGAACAGGAGGTACAGTTTCTTTGAGTTGCAAACAAAGACTGGACACAAGTTGGAACAATCTTTGGGTTTGGAGGAAACCCTGTTGTAGTTGTTGAAGAGGCTCTTTGTAGTGGAGCCCTCTCGGAGACAAAGGCCACTTGTAGGGAAAAATAGTCGGCCAGAGCTCTTCAAGCAGTTAATGATGAAGAACAGATGCTGGACTATGACTACAGTGATGAAGAATTTCAGATTGAAGGGTCAACTGATGAAGAACAAGTGATTGAAGAACCTGCAATTGATCCTATTTTGGATGAGTATCAAGGACCACACCCTGCTGGAAGGGATATGAGTTATGCTGTGGTGATCAGCAATCAGAGGCAACAATATAATGTGGAGGAGCCTGCTGATGGTACTGATGGAAGAATGACTGGTAGAGTACCAGTAGAAGTGTTGAATGAGTTGAGGACTGTCAGGAATGACATGCAACAATTAAGAACTCAACTGGATAGACAAGAACAAAGATTTGAGGAACTGATGAAGCTGGTGAATGACAACAGACTATCTACTGAAACAGTTGCTTCAAATTTCACATCTACTCAAAATGTTGTTAATGATATGATGCTAGATGTGAGGGGAATCAAGCAAGGAAATACACCGAAAAGAGAAGTTTTGAAAGACCAACTTGCTTCTATCCATCAAAACTTGATAAACTTGTCTTTGAAACTACTAAGCTCACTTGAGGTCAGCTGGAACATCTCAACCTGCTGGATTGGATCTTAAGCTTACTGAGAGGATCAATCTACTGGAACAAACTTTGCAATCAAGGATTACTGCAGTTGATACAAGAACTGAAATTATGGAAGGACAACTGAGTAATCTGGTTATCACACAGGAGAGTGTTCATGGCCTACTGTCCCGTTTTGTTGATGATGTCACTAAGGGGGAAGAGGGCCAAACAGCAGTAGCAAAAGAGGCTGCAAGGATTTTTGCTAAGAAGAAATGGGAGAATGAAACAAATGCATTCAGGGAACCTGCACCTAGCAGAGTTCAACTTACTGATGATCTCCTCAAACAATACAAGAATGAATACTATAATTGAAGGAAACCTTACCATGACAAGGGATTTCATGAAGGTTTAAACTCATTCTTGGGATTGAAGTTTTGGGAAGCAAGGGTTAGAGCCTTGAGGGCAAGTTACAGAGGTGGAAGAAGTGGAAGAGGTGGAAAAAGTGGTAGAGGTGAAAGGAGTTTACCTATCACAAAAGCTAAGGACTCGCTGAATGAATTTAAAGAGCTTTACATGAGAATGGGATTCAGAGTCAATCAAATCAACCTCATCCTACCTGAAGCATGGAAGTGGTGGAAGGAAGTGAACTCCTACATTGACTTCACTTTAATTGAAAATGAATGGATGAGAGAGATGATAGAAGAAATAAGAGCTTATCAAGAACAAACTGAAAAAGCAAGAGAAGAAAGGGAAAGAAGACAGTAGATCAGCATACCTATCTGTTTTATTTCTGATGATGCTAGACTGTAATAAGTTGAACAAATGTTTATAATGAAAAATCACTGAATTTGTTTTGTTTTTGTTTTCAATCTTTTTGCTTTGCTGTTAGGTGAGGGTAGTGGCATCATCACCAAAAAGGGGGAAATTGTTGGACTTATTTTTAAGTTTTAGTGATGAGTGCCAGACTAACTGTTATAGTGCAAAGGCAAAAAGATGTCTGGATCAAATGTATAGGTTTATTAGAGTTTTATCTTTGTATAGGTTTGATCAAACAAGCAATCAGTAAAGGTCACCGATCGAGTTCAAAGAGACTAGTCTAGGTCGATAGGGTAGTTAAGTCGTTAGACTAATCGAACCTCTTTGAAGGCGAAGGTGAGGGCTCAAACTCGCTTAATGAAGGCTAAGGGATCAAACTTAGTAATTAAAGTCAAGGATATGGAATCGAGTTTAGGCAAGTCTGTGATGACCTAAACGATTACATATACCTTGTGTAAAGGTCTAAGTTCCTTAAGTTGCATGGTGATTGGAACTTAGTTATTTACAAAAAGGTGTAATCTAACTTCACAAATAAATGTTAGATAAAAGAAATCAACTGCATTGTATTTGATACACAAAAAATAGTCGTTTCAAATGATGATAGGTGTTACAAAGCATGATGAACTCGTTGATAATATACCTCGATTAATTCAAGATTACATTGGAAGATTACATGGAAAATGAAAGCAAACAACCTCTGACTTATTGTCAGTAAAGTGACTTAAACTCTACATCTGGGTGGAACCAATCAAGACTCACCAGGTGATGGACAAATGAGAAGTGTATTCAATTGCGCATCGCAGGGGTGGAGTCTCATCGAGCTTCTGTCAGCAGGGTGACTATCAGCAAGGTGATAGTCTGCTGAGTACTTGAATATCGCAGGGTCCCACATCTGTAAATTCTGTTATGTGGCAGCTATACAGTGTCATTAAAAGGAGGACACGTGTAGGGGTATTTATGGTGCATCGAAAAAATTCTTCAGGCGGCTAGGGTTTAGGGTTTTGTGCCTATAAATCAGATTGTTGTCTCATTGTCTGTGTGTGTTGAAATCAGAAAATTCAAAGGCATAATAAAATATCTCTTTTACGCCCGTGGTTTTTTACCTCTCCCACTGAGGGGTTTTCCACGTTAAATCTGTGTTCTTCTTGTTTATGTTTTCTCCTTTGATTGTTTATGTTTGATTGCTTATGTTTCTGCTTTCTTGCATCCGAAGTTATCTCCATCCGTTTATAACAAGTGGTATCGAGACGAGTTCGAGAAAACAATCTGCATTTATCAACTTCATCTTCACCAAGACCTTCAGTAAGGTGCTAGGATCTGTGATAAAGTTTTGATCTTTAGCAAGAAAAGATGTCAGCAGTAAACGTGAAAATCGATAAATTTACAGGAAGGAACAGTTTTGCTCTGTGGCAAATCAAGATGCGTGCACTGTTGAAACAGCAGGGTTTGTGGAATCCTTTATCCGACAAACCAAATACAAGTGCAGCAGATTATGCCAGTCTGGAAGAGAAATCACATTCAACCATCTTGTTGTGCTTATCTGATGATGTTATCACTGAGGTTCTTTGAGGAAGACACATGACCAAGTTGTGGAAGAAGCTTGAAAGCCTGAATATGACCAAGTCACTGACCAACAAGTTGTTGTTGAAACAGAGGTTGTTCAGTTTGAAGATGCATGAAGGAAGTCCACTGAGGGAACATCTGGACCAGCTGAACACAATATTGCTTGATTTAAGGAATATTGATGTTAAAATTGAAGATGAAGATGCAGCCCTAATCCTGTTGGTGTCTCTACCGGCATCATATGAAAACTTTGTGCGCTTCTTTCATAGTTGGAAAGGATACAAGAGCTTTGGAGGATGTAAGGTCCGCCTTACATGCCTGGAGCTTAGACACAAGGTCAGCTGACAGACGACACAGTCATTTCTTTGGGCTAGTAGCTAGCAAAGAATAGTGGAAAAGGATATGGACAGAAGAAGAAAAAGAAGTCGGGGTCAAAGGTCCTAAGTCTACTGATGTCTATAATTCTCAGAAGAGGAGTAGGGACATTGGAAGTCCAATTGTCCAAGGAAGAAGAAACAAAGAGGAAGGCACTTCGCATAGTAGCCTTAGCTCTTGAGCAATCTGATGAGGATCTGTTCTAGTTGCAGGGGACTCTACACACCATAATGATGTGTGGATACTTGATTCTGGAGCATCCTACCATATTTGTCCAAACAGGAATGGTTTTCTACTTATGAGCGAGATAGATGGTGGTCAAATCTATATGGCCAACAAAGAAGGTTTGCAAAGTTGTGGGAATTGGCTCAAGTAAAGTTAAGGGCGAGAGGATGGTAAATTTTGTACAATCGAAAGATGTAAGACATGTTCCACAGATGACCAAGAACTTGGTATCTCTCGATCTCTTGGATGACAAGGGGTTCAATTTCAAGGGTGAAGGTGGGCAACAATGTCTTCAAAGATTCAGTTGTAGTCCTCAAAGGCATCAAGAGGGGAACCTTGTATATATTACAAGGATCTCATCAGATCCTGCACTTCTTTGTTGCATCCTCAAGCTGATTCACCCGGCCTCAAAGAGACTCACTTGTGGCACATGAGACTAGGTCACATGAGTGAAAGGGGTATGCAGGTTCTTTCTTCAGCAGGTTTTCTTGGGGGATATAAGGTCAAGAATCTGGACTTTTGTGAACATTGTGTGTTTGGGAAATTGCATAGAAGTAAATTCTCAGCAGGGTTACACATTCAGACTGTTGGGGTCCATCAAGAGTTGAGTCATTGGGTGGTCACAGATATTTTGTGTCATTCATAGATGACTATTCAAGGATGACTTGGGTGGTGATGATGAAGAACAAAAGTGATGCATTCAAGAACTTCAAGCGTTGGAAGGCCCTAGTGGAGAATCAGCTTAGGCAAGAAAATCAAGAAGCTTCGTGCAGATAATGGTCCGGAATTACTGGGCGGATTTTGATTCATTTTGTGCAAATGAGGGTATTGCCGACATCATATCAGAAGGAATACACCTCGAGAAGAATGGTGTAGCCGAGAGGATGAATCAAACTCTCTTGGAGAGGGCAAGATGTATGCTTTCTCAAGCGGGTTTATCAAGGAGTTTTTGGGCGTAAGTTTGTTAAGACACCTTGCTACTTAATCAACAGTCCTCCTCACACAGAATCAATCTCAAGACACCATTTGAGATGTGGTCAGCAAGCCTCGCCGACTACTCGCCTAAGCGTTTTTGGGAGTACAGCTTACTATCATGTTAGTGAAGGGAAGTTGGAGCCAAGAGCCAAGAAGGGAGTGTTTGTGGGGTATGGTGATGGAGTGAAGGGATATAGAATTTGGTCATCAGCAGAGTCCGAGTAATCCTCAAAGCAGGACGTTGTGTTTGATGAAAATTCTATGTTAAACTCATCGATGGGGAGGTCTACTAAGTCTCAAAACCGGTCTTGAATCTGATAGTGTTGAGAAACAGGTGAAGCTTCAGTGGAGTCTACTCGATATGCAACAATCGGTGGATCCAAATCAACACTATATCGATCCGGATAATGAACCGAATCTGGTCCAAGCCACCATCACGAGACTTCAAAGTAGGCGTCATACAAACATTGATCAAGAGAGTCTAGGCGCCAAAGCAGCCTAGAAGATCTAATGTTGGGATACCTCAAGGAGATATGGATATGATGATTTGGTGGATATGCACTCCAAGTTGTTTGAAGAAGTAGAGGTTCTTGAACCTACTACTTACAGAGGAAGCAAAGGACATGTACTGAAGCATCTCGGTGGCATGCAACCATGGGAGATGAAATGGAGTCATTATTGAAGAATCGGACTTGGGAATTGGTCAAACGACCCTCACGACAAGGGGAGTTGTGACTTGTAAATGGATTTTCAAGAAAAGGAAGGAATAACTAAGGCGAAGGGTCAAGTATAAGGCACGCTTGGTTGCAAGAGGATTCACCAAAAGGAAGGGGTTGACTTTGATGAAATATTTTCACCAAAGGGTCGACACACTTCAATCAGTGTGTTACTAGCAATGGTGGCACAAAGAGATCTGAACTTGAGCAATTGGATGTGAAAACTGCTTTTCTATATGGTGAGGTGGATAAGGAGATATACATGACACAACCTGAGGGTTTTCAAGTTCCTGGGAAGGAAAATTATGTTTGCAAGTTGAAGAAATCTTTGTATGGTTTGAAGCAAGCTCCAAGGCAGTGGTATAAAAGGTTTGACAGTTTCATGCTTCAAATAGGTTACAACAGAAGTCCATATGATTGTATTGTGTTTACTACAAATCTATTTGAAAGATGGATCATATATCTATCTTGTCCTATATGTGGATGACATGCTGATAGCTGCAGCAAGAAAGTCTGATGTTCAAAATCTGAAGAACCTTCTTAGTGCTGAATTTGAAATGAAGGATTTGGGTGCAGCCAAGAAAATCTTAGGGATGGTGATCTGGAGAGATAGAAGTCAGAAGAAATTGTTCTTGTCTCAGCAGGGTTATGTGCAGAAGATATTGGCCAAATGTTCATTTGTCTATTTATGCTTCACAGTCAGCTGAAGAGAAGGAGTATATGTCAAAAGTTCCTATGCTAGTGCAATTGGTAGTCCGATGTATGCCATGGTATGCACTAGGCCTCGATCGGCTCAGCGATCAGTGTTGTCGGCGAGTTTATGGCTCAACCTGGTAAGGAACACCGAAACTGTTAAAGGATATTCAGGTACCGAGAGGTACAAATGATGTTGGTCTCATTTATGGAGGTGATACTGGATGGTCACACGCTACTCGTGATGCTTGATTATGCAGTGATGTTGATGATGAAAATCAATGACCGGTTATGTGTTTACATTGAGAAATGCGATGAGTCACCGAAAGCTACTACTCTTCAGCTCTGATAGCCTTATCAACTCATCAAGCGTAATATATGGCTCTTCTTGAAGCGGCTAAGGAGGGTATCTCGGTTGAAGGGCTAGTCGGTGATTTGGGGTTGCATCGAGATCAGCCGAGATATATTGTGATGATCTAAGTGCAATATGTTTAGCCAAGGATCGGAGTTCATCATGAGAGAACCAAGCATATTGATGTCGTATCATTTCTTGAGGAATGAGAAGAGGGTTGTGGTGAAGAAGATTGGCACAAGGGAGAATCCTGTGACATGTTCACTAAACCGCCAAGAGAGTAAGTTTCACTTTGCCTGGACTTACTTGAATATTCAAAGCCTATAATGCTTTTTGGAAACTCTACCGAGGCGATCGCGGTGGAGTGGATGCTTTGGAGATAGTCCGGTACAAGTACTTCCTGGCATTGACGAATGCATCCGGTACAAGTACATCCGGGTTATGCAACTGCTTGACTCTAGTGAGAGTTGAAGTCAAGGTGGAGATTTGTCAAGAAAGTGACTTAAACTCTACATCCGGGGTGGAACCAATCAAGACTCACCGGTGTGTGATGGACAAAATGAGAAGTGTATTCAATTATGTGCATCAGTAGGGTGGAGTCTACTGAGCTTCAGTCAGCAGGGTGACTATCAGCAGGGTGATAGTTTGCTTTGAGTACTTGAATACAACAGGGTCCCACATCTGCAAATTCTGTTATGTGACAGCTATACAGTGTCATTAAAAGGAGGACACGTGTAGGGGTATTTATGGTGCATCAGACAAAGATTCCTGGCGGCTAGGGTTTAGGGATTTGTGCCTATAAATACAGTTGTTGTCTCATTGTCTCAGTGTGTGTTGAAATCAGTAAAATTCAATGGCATAATAAAATATCTCTTTTCTGCCCGTGGTTTTTTACCTCTCCCACTGAGGGGTTTTCCACGTTAAATCTGTGTTCTTGTTTCTGTTTTCTCCTTTGATTGTTTATGTTTGATTGCTTTTGTTTCTGTTTCTTGCATCTGAAGTTATCTCCATCCATTTTATAACACTTATCAAACAAATCAGTGGTTGAGATTAAAAGGATGTTGGGATGATACAGAATTTTATCCAATGGATATACGCACTGTCAAAAAGGATTCTGACAGTGTCAGTCCTATGAATAGTGACAGAAAGCAAGTCAAATGGGACAAAACAAGGAACGGCTATATTTGAATTTCAAATACAAGTCACATGTTATCTTACCTATAAATAGAGGACTTCCAACTCAGAAAAAGATGATGATTGATGAAGTTTAAGAGAAAAATATAAGAAACAATTCTGAGCTGAAAAACACCCTGCTGAACCTACTGAGCTTAAAGCTACTGATCCAGAGAAAATCTTCAAGTGTATTCTGTATTCAAGCTACATCAAGTTTACACACTTGAAGACGCAAGTCTGATTATATCATCCTAATCAAGTGCTTTGCAATCAATCATTTACTTGATTCAATCTTCATTTTATAAAAGAACTTGCTGAAGACAGTGAAGCATCTGTTGGGTGTGAAAGACAGTTGCTTGTGGTGGAGCTGGTGAAGAGGCAATCCTACCCTTCAAGGACCAGTGGAAGACTTTGGAGGAGCAATCCTACCTGTTCCAAGTGTTCAGTTTGTGAAGCCATAGTTATTGGTGAAGGACAAGAAACTTAGGAATCTTTGTAACAACTACATCAAAGATCTCTAGTGAATTACCTCCAACATCACAGGAGAAGAGTGGACTGACAGGATTACACCACCTGGAACCACTATAAAATTTGCCTACTTACTTTCTGCACTTATATTCTGCATTTAGATTAATATACACATCAACCTATTGAATCTAGCAACTGAAATCACACACATACACTACTGAGTATCTATTACTTAGTATCATATTTAACAACAAGTAATAAGGCTTAATTTTTGATATAATTCCGCTGCACAAATTCAAGAAACTCAATCACAAGATGATCATTGTATCGGCCAGAAAGCTATTGAGGTATCGCCAGACTCTCGAGGTATCGCAGTTTCTTTGAAGTTGCCGAGTTTGTTAACTCCAAAAGTTTTAAGTGATAAGTTTATTCACCCCCCCCCCCTCTAAACTTAACCAAAGCCTTTTCAAGGGACCAACATGACTGAAGTAATAAACATCACAGAATCATCAGTTGACCCGTCTTTCAGTGTTTAGTTCAAAACAAGTAAACCATTTGGAGACGAATCGCTTTTAGATTTGACAGACAATGTAATTCTAAGTTCGGACCTACTACAATCGCACCTAAGTTTGTAGTGCATAAGTCGTGAACTCGTAAAATCGACAATATTGTTAGAATCCGACAATTACTCAACACAACTCAACCGAAATCGACAAAATCAGAAATTCGGTCAGTGGCAAAAAGGCAACTGAAAGATTTTATAGAAAGTATCAGAAGCTGAAAAAGGCAGAATTGATCAAAGATCAGTTAAAAGAACATTCAAGTCTCATCCATCAAGGAATAAATATCATTCATGGAATACCAAATTTAGGGGGAAAGGAAGACTTTTTCCCACTGATAAAGACTGGAATGAACCTATGATTACTCAGTTTCACAAAATCATCAATTAAAAGTCGTTCGAGTCAAGAAAGCAGAAATTTGTGAAAACTGACCATACTTAGTCAAAACATCAAGAAAGGTATAAAGATAAAATTGATAAGTCATCTAAGACTTACAGAAATACAAAAACTAATCAAAAAGGACCCAAACAGATATGGGTACAAAGACTTGTTAATTTGTTTTGCAGGAGGAAGTTAAATGAATTTTGGAACTAAAGGACAACTGATTCAAATCTTTGGATAAGATCAAAAGCTGAACCTTCACAGCTGAAGATATACCGTATCAACTAATACTAGCACCGAATGAAAAGTCGTACCCTACACACATCTCAACCGTTCATCTCTTTCCGCTCACCACATTTTCCGTATCTCAACGCTTGACATGACTTATGACAAGACGTATTAATACCCACTCAGATTTTCTAACCACCAAATCTACCACTTATAAATATCGTTGTGTTATACCTAAAATCCTTTACACTCAGTTTTCTCTTCATATCCATCTGTTGAAAGAATTTTCTCTATCTTCAAATTCTCCAACAATCTAAAATAATGGATTTTACTAAAGTTGAACCCGGTATGATCATCTCTTTCGATCAATACATCGCAAGATATACAGATCAAACACTAGCCAAGCAGATAGCAGAGAAAATCTAGAAAATCAAAGGTCCGGAGCAAGTGTTCAACATAAATTTGAAGAGTGTGTGCCTGGATAGCATTGGTGACTTCTGTGAGTTTGGAAGAACAGACATAAAAGAAGAAGACGTTCACACTTATATCACTCGAGTCAATGGAAAGAAGATTAAGGTTACGGAGAACCAAATTGCAGAAATTTTTGGTTTTGAAAAATTTGGATGTACCTCCGTTCTTAAAATATCAATAGAACATAAAGAGAAACTTTGGAAACATATAGCAATCATAGGAGATTCAAATGTATCACTGTCTGGATAAACAGGCCTAGTAAAACCAGGATGCAATTTCTTGACCAAAATGCTAGCGAATTGCGTGATTGGAAACGCAGGAAACTTCAGAAATCTCCCCGGCACAATGTTAGACATGCTTTTTGTTATTTGGTTCGGAGAGGATTTCATTGGCAGAGATATATCTTTGATCAACTGGTTGCACAATCTTCTGATGTGCCCAAGAAGAAAAACGCAGAGAAGAAAGGGAGATTCTATCTCAAGAAGACCCTTGCTCTCCTAACTCAAAGGATTATCGATCATTTTGGAATTGCAAGGAGAAAGGAAACTGCAATTGTTGATGGTAAAATTGCGGCCAAAGAAGAGAAAACCAAGAAAAGGAAAACTGAAGGTTCTGAAGCTGAACCTAAGAAGAAGAGAATAAGGTCTACCAAGAAAGTTGAAACTACAGTTGAGGCACTGTAACATCTTGAGAAATTAAGAGAAAAGATGAGGAAACTAGATGAATTGGAAAAAGGGAGTACTAAGGCTTTAGCTGAAAAGGCTTTGGAGGCTTCACCAGCAAAATCTGCCACCTCAGTTGCAGAAAGCCAAGAAAAGAAATCCAGAACTGAGGAAACCCCCACCAAACAAGTTGTTGTTGATACAAAATATGTTGCCGAGGAAGTGCCCATTCGAGAATCAGCAAAGGAATTTCAAGAAGCTGTCCCATCACTACCAGAAACTGATACTCAGGGGGGGAACAATCCCTGAGAGCTGAAGTTGATAATGAGGAAACTGATAGTGATGAGGAACTGGTTGGACCTGGTGTAATCGCAATGCTTAATCTGATATCTTTATCAAGATCAAAACCACAAAAATCAGCAACCAGAATCGAATATGAAGAATCTATCAAAGAACCGAAGCTTCTCGACCACAAGAAAGAGAAGTCATTGAAGTTGAATCAAGACCAAAGACAAGTCATCACTCTACATAAACTTGTCAATGAAGGAGAAGTTGAAAAGAAAGTTGATGATGCTGAAAAAGAGAGAGAACCGGTTACTGAACTGGGAACAAAACCAATCAATGAACCTGTTGTTGTTGAGCCCCAGGAAACTGAATCAAAGAGGGATTCTGAACAAGTTGTTGAACCTGCAGCTGAAGCTGAACCTATCACTATGATAGAATCTGTACTAGAAGAAGTTGTAGCCGAAGAAAAACTGGAAACTGAACAAGCTGCCTCAGTTCTAGAAATTGTCATTGAATCGTCAATCATCCTGTGTGTTCTTTGAGGAAGCCATCAAAATCAAGATGAAAGATCTCAGAATCAAAATGTGTTAGGCCAAGTTGGGACTCTAGCTGAATTAAGTGTGGAGATTCCTAAAGAAACTGAAGATGTTGATTGAAGTATCAACATTGGAAAACTGATCGAAGCTGACTGCAGAAGACTTGATGATTATCAGTATTGAAAGTTCAGCTCTATTCCAAATCAAAGAAGTCAACTTGCAGAAATGGAAAGAACTGAAAAATAGGTTTTTGAGCTATTCGACATTACTCATCTATCCCAACTGTTTAGATCTGATGAATTTCTAAGTACTGGTTACTCACTCATAGGAAACATATATTGGGAGAGATATGCCAAAAGGGGAGACTCAAAGGCCAAAAAAGATGATGATGATGATGATGATGATTCTCAGGGAGATCCTGATCTACAGAAAGGGATTCTCACCTCTCTACAAGAAAAAGAAGAAGCAAAGGATGTTGTAGAAGAAGGATCATCTGAAGGGAGTTTAGACGAAAGTGAAGAAACTAAAACTGACTCAGATGGTCATTCTGAAGATCAAGAGAAGGAAGGTTATCAGTCCCCGACTGATAAAAGAGTTTTGGAAATAGCATTAGCTGAAGCTGGCCAAGCTAAAGCTGATCTGATTAAAGAAAAGGCTGTTTCGGAAGAAGAAAGAAAGAAGGCATCCTCTCCACTCAAAGAATTAAAGACATCTGAGAATGTTGTGAGCAAATCTCAGACTGAAGGAAATCAAGTGTTTAGAATTTACTTTGTGTCTTGTAACTGTAAACCTCAAGAACATAGTGGATTTGGCCTCCTACATCACAGGGGAAGAGATGGCTGACATGATTACACCACCTGGAACCTCTATAATTCTTGTCTTATTTACTTACTTTACGCATTTATTTACTGCATCTAAGTTTATATTGCACCTGATCACAGACTTAGCAAACTTAAGAAACTGAGTCAGCACAGCATTACACTGCATTATATTTAGACGAACTGATAAACTCAAGTTTTCATAAAGGCTTAACTTAATCCGCTGCCGGTTAACTCAGTTAAGGATAAGTCAATACTGACTTATACTCAACTAAGTTAGCTTAACTCCACACAAGTTTAAAGCTGAACTCAATCTGCACAAGATTCAGTTCTCAGTTAGGTTTTTGGGGACAAGTTTATTCCCCCTCCCATCTAAACTTGTGTCAGCCTTTCTGAGGGACCAACAGATGCACTGAGTGAATTTCGACAGTGAATCTCCCGAAAAACGATGTAATGATATCGAACCAAGTCTCAAAACAAAGAGCATCAAAAAATAAAAAATACAGCAAAAATATTATCGCATTTAGATCTCTAGATCAAAAAATATAAGTATTTGAAAATGGAGGAGGAAAGAGAAAAAAAAAATTCCCAACAGGCGCAAAAAAATTTTCCTTTTTTTTTTGGCTTTGTGCTTTAGGCTATAAAAAAATATGGAAGTTGTCATTCTCCCTATAAAAAATTATATTACATCAGTATTCTTAAAAATATTCTAAATCTCATCATTATCCCTAATTCTCTTTAAAATGTATTATCAAACACCACCTATTTTAATCATCACTTAATCTTTTAATAATAAGTACTTAATGATGTTATCAAACAAGCCCTTAGATACAATGCCGGATAAAAAAAAGTGGTACTCCATCTGTTTCTTTTTTAATAGTCACATTTGAAGAAAAAAGTAATAATCAATTTTTGGATGAACCTGGTCACTCTTTAGCTTAAGTTTAGTCATTTTTTTGGATGAACACGGTCAATTATTTTTTCTTCAAATGTGACTCCTAAAAAAACAGAGGGAGTATTTAAAGGGATCTAAAGAACCAACTTAAGCAGCCTTAAATACAACAGTTTTGCACCAATCAATTAAGCTAAATAAGTTTCACTGACAATTGAGAATGAGGGGCAAAAAAGCTAACGTACCAGATTCTGTTACAAATTAGTGTAATAATGGAGGCAATTGTAGGAGAATGAATTGCAGCAACACATTCCCTCCCTACATCTCTTCTTCTCTTCTCATTAGATGATGTAGTTATCATTTCATATTTATTTAGTCACACTAGAGTTTCATTACTTGAGCTAATAATGTTCTCGGCTCGGCTCGGCTCGGCTCGGCTCGGACCGGACGGGGGATATGAAAGAGTTGATGATTTTGTATATACAATTAAACAAAGATCAGTGAAATGAGCGTGTCAAAACAAAACAAAACAAACATGAAGAAAATAGGAGAAATAATGAGATGGAATGCCAAGTGCCAAAGAGCAAAAAGAAGACTAGGAAAATCATCATAGTTTAGGAAATTCTTGTGAAAATCTTGGTAGTTGAACCAAAGAATTGACCCGTGTAACTCCGTCGAGACCCGACCAATCTAAATCTTCAGCATCAGCAGCAGCGACATTGCCTTGTGATGATCGCACTGTAAAATTTCTCTGCAGAGAACAAGCCGACTCTGTAATATTCTGTCCATCATCATCATCATCATCATCATCATCATCGGATTCATTGCCGCCAGCAGAATGGTGACGACGACGACTCTGTAATATTATTCTCGTCGCAGAAGCAGAAGAGAAACCTCCACCCCCTTGTTGTTCTTGTTGTTGTTCATAATCAGATGAGTCTGAATCCATCTTCCCATCTAAAAACAGGCAGACTACTGCACAATCATCCATCTTTGATGTCGGGTATTTGGATTTCCATTCACGTGCGGCTGACTCAACAACAATCCTGGCGGCTGATGACCGTGTTGGAGCGGATGACACTATCTCAACCACTTCCTTGTTGCTCAATACATCCCATACCTGGAATTAATTAATTATCATCACCCGTCAATTATTATTATCATCCCCCAGTTATTATGTAAAAAAAAAAAAGAAAAAAAAAAAACATGTTCATGTTACTGTCAGTTGGAAAGGCTGAAAGATACATAAGAAAATTCCAGATCCAAGAAAAAGAAGCCAAGGTTGATGATGCACACTTCACCATTTAGGTGACTGTCCCCCCTGGAGGGAGAATGAAGCTACAGTTTATGTTGTTTTTGAACTGATGAATGTAAAGAAATGAAGAACAACAATGTCATGTGTACAAATCACAGCATAATCCTCTAAATAATATTCATCCATGTCTTCAAACATTTGCTTAAGCCGTTTTTCTACTAATGAAAGAGCTCATGTTATTCATTATTTGAATGGGTGCTTGAAAAAGCATGGCGTGAATATAATTTCACGTGCATCGTCTTTTAGGCTCTTAAACCTGTAACGACCTGTTTGCTGGACGATTGTGTAATTCCTCTGTCCCAACAACTTTTTCCTAGGAATAAAGAGGTAATGTTTCCTAGGTGCTTACCGGAAAATGTCTTACACACACATTGTTGCTTCAATTTTTCGAAAAAATACTACAAATAACAATTTCACTAGAAAGGCAACATTTTCTTCAAAAATTCCTTGGATTATTTCAGGCTGAAATGCCCTTCAATTTTCTCCCCTCCCCACTTCCCCCTTTCCCATCCCTTGGGGCCATTTAAACATAATAAAACAAAAAAACCTAAAAGAAAGATAAGACAGAATGGAAACAGGTCCAAATAACATACATACCCCATCGGAAGCAAGGACAATGAACTTATCCCTCTCCGAAAGAACCCTGTGAGTAAACTCGGGAACAGAGATGACCCCGTAATCCTTTAAGCAAAAATCCCCAAATGCTCTAGCCATAGCCAATCCAGGGGCATCATCAAATGGCAACCACACTCATGCACTTCTGGCTCATCTGGTAATGCAAAGACTGACCTTTGCACCGCTTTATTCTTTCTGCTTCCTCTAATAATTATTATACCCAACTCTAGAATATGAGTGTGCCCAAAAAAAAAATTCTTCCAGTAAAACAATACACGTCCCCGGAAAAAAAAAAAAAAATTTACATGACATACTTGGCAAATCAGGCTTAAGATCAACAGTCAACTGGTTTGCCACAAGTGAATCACTCTCATCTTTTGAAGCCAATATTGCACGAGAATCACCTATGTTGCCCATGAAGAGGTTTGACCCCTGTCGGTTCCAGAATAGACCCAAAGGAAAAATATTAGCAAAACTTAATTATCTAAACAAATGAAACATCAGGACATACGATTTAAAGAATAATATATAATCTACCTGCTTCACTATACTAACTGCAGTGCTACCACTGCAAAAGCAATCTAAGGTAGGGTAGGATCTGAGCTCTTTATCCATGGCCTTGTAAGATTTCAGAAAAGCTTCTCTCCACAGAGCTTTTTCTTGATCCTCTACAGAAACTTTCTTTTCTGGGTCCACCACATCAGATTTTGGATCCTCGTTACAACAAATTATAACAGATCCGTTGTGCTTTGATTTGCAGGATTGTACAAATGACAGTAACTTCAATGGAAGAGCATCCCTCACTCTACGAGCAACTAGATGTCCATAAGGACCATGACCATCGAATACACCACAAAAGGTCACATCATCTTCTGCTATGAAATCCTGGAGAGGATGCAAAACAATGGCTTCATAAAACACATAATAACTTATAAAAACTAACAACACAAAGAATGAGACACTTGCTTACCTCCCACACAATCATGGCATCCTGGTTAATCCCTTTGCGCCCTTGCTGAGTAAATATACAAGAACCACTACTCCTCCCATTTGAGAAAATTCGATTGGGAATCGAGGACAAATGTTGCAGGGAAGTATTGCTATAAGAATATGCTCTTCTTGATACTTTTCTCTTAAAGAAAGACATCTCAAAACAAGAGTGTGGAGAAACATTCTCTCCATTGCTGCTTGATGAGATACAGCCCCCCATTTACTCAAACCGGAATAAAGATCTCATCGATTTAAACCAAAGAATAGGGATCTTACACATCAAAGAACTAATGCCACCCCACAATTCAAAGGCTCTAAACTTTACTCCCTCTTTTTCGAGTAATTTAGTACGGTGCAGTCTGTACTCTGTGCACTTGACATAAGAATCTGAAACTAAAAAGATTTCCAATTAGCTTGTATTGGTCAAATCACCATGACTTTTGTCAACTGACAACGAACCTAGATAAGCATGATAAAGAAGATGCCAGTTAATTTAATAGTAAATTGAACAGCTAACAACATAGAAAAATCCTTTCGGTAAGATTAGATCAATCTAAACAAAGGAAAATATGATATCTTTTTAAACTGTGCATGTGATGGGAACTGCAAAACATAACATAATGTGTCTTGACTATTTGCCCTCGGAATGGCATGTGCATTCACACTGATGAATCGAGACAGAAAAGAGGTTTCATACAAAACCCCCCTTTTTTTTTTTTCCTACAACAAATCTCAACCTTACTGCATCTACCGGAACATATTTCATTTAAAAACAAAAACATATTCACAAAAACAACAACCCATGATATGCAATCCGGGTTTGAACATATCATTTCTTAAAAGGCTTCAGAGATTAAACAGAAATGCGTCAGAACTAAATCTTCGACATCTTTCAGCAAAAATGCAAGAACTAGCACCAGGTTAAGTACTAGACGAGTAAAAAAAAAAAGTACAGATCACAATGTTACATGCCAAAATCAAAATCCCGAAAAGAGGGAAAGATTCGAACAAGAGAAAGAGTAGAGAATACTTTACCATCTGGGAATTCCAGAAAAATCAAGATAAAAAATTGGTTCGGAAATCGGATGGAAGGCACGACAGAATCAACATTTATCCCAAAAAAATAGATTTTTTTTAATTTGTTGTTGTTGAGAAAAATAGATATTTTCCTTATTTAGTAGACTAGAGAACAAGGAGCTGGGATCTGTGTTGGTGATATAAAAGAGAAATGCATGGGAAATTCTAACCCTGAGAGTCTTCAGTGCACTGCTTAGTTGTATGTAAAATACTTGTTTGGAGAAGGATTTTGAGGTGAAATGACGGATGAAAACGATCGTAACTACACGCTTTAAATACTGAGAATGAAAATCAGTGGTTTATATTAAACCACACGGTGTCTCCGTGCGTGTGGAGACACCACACAAGTATTTCCGTAAGTGCGACATGTGCGTAAGAAACACAAATTAAGATTTTGTCTTCTTTGCGTCACGATGATCGATCTGACACGAAGAGAGTCTTGAGTTAAAATTTCCCGAAATGCATTAATCGTAAGAGTAATGACCATGGCTCAATATATCACTCTGTGAAAAGCCCTTTTTGTCGGTAAATTAAAATTTTACTCCACAACCAAGGAACTTGCCTCAAGTGGTAGGTGACTTGAGAATGCCTAGGGAGCTCGCCGGTTCGATTCTCCTCTAATGAGCCTTGTTGAAAGATCTCTTGGCCAGGCCGTTGAAAGAACTCTTGGCCAGGCATTATCCCTGATTAAGACTCATGCTCTACAGGCCTCGGGACCGACAATAATGAGAAGTTATATGGTACATAGGAGTGGAGACGTGAAGCTACCGGAGTTACTAAAAAATTAGGACTTTTATAAAGGCATTAAAAGAGGAAAAAGTCGGGTTAACCGAGGCTTTTACATTTTTTTGGGTCATTATTTTACATTCGCCCACTCCTCTATCTCTATGTAATCTTCTCCCCGGCAACATCTGGCCGGCGGCTCTCTCCAACTGCCGGCCATATAATCTGTCAGAATGGTCACCGCTGATTTGAAGAATCTGCAGGTAACGCCCATTCCTTTTCTTCTTTCATTGATCCCTGACTCTCTAATCTTCATTGTTGCTATGGATCGATCAAGAAGTGATTGTGATTGTGAGTAAAGATAAGCAATTAACAAGTAAACAAACAAAGAAACATGAAAAACACAGATTTAACGTGGTTTCCAGCAATGTGCCGACTACTCTACGGACAAACGAGTATTATTTTATTATCACGAGAAAGTTACAATTACGTGCAAAAACAGATGGTATTTATAGTCTTAGGAATAAAAAACTAACCGATTAATAGTCAACCCAATAATGACTTAAATACCTCAGAAGTAACCTTCACCCAAACGAAAAACCATGAAAACGTGTTCCCCAAGTACAACTGAGAACCAACTCAGCAAACCCAAACTCAGCATGTTGATCCACCCTGCTGATGTCCCAGCTGAACACCAGAATCGGCATACGCTTTATGCATCGCAGACCAACTAGGTTTCCACACAGACTCAGTAACATAGTTTAAGTCACCATTACAAATCTCCACATTGACTTCAAATTCATGCAGACTGACCGGATACACAACTAAGTGCCAGATTTCCAGATTTCCTCTTTGCCTTCGGATTTGAATACCTCAGCAGAATCCCCACCTACAGTTGAGTATTCCCAGATCCAGATTAACAACTTTGGATATGTTGGAAATAAAATTTATGTTTTGATGATAATTCATCATATTTACTCAAAGTATTATCTTAACCTCATTGATGGAGTGTTGAAACTAGCTGTTATAGTGAAAAGCTAAAAGATGTCTAGAACTGAATATATAGGTTTTACTAAAGTCTGATATTTGTATGGGTTACATCAGACAAGCACTGTAATAGTTAGAGTGTCGTGAAACTGAAAACTGGAAGTCATTTAGAAAATTGGAAATGGTCAAGATAAACAAACGGACTCAGACTACACCAAAATGAAACTGAAGAAGGTAAGTTCGCTGAGGGACACAAACTCGGTTGGCTTTGAAGTTCTTGTTGTAATAGTTAATGGGTGTGCTCTAAAACAATTATTACTTGTCATTCGTGCAAGTGGGAGATTGTTAGATGTAGTGCCCAAAAGACAATTTTATAATTGTTTTAAATTAATAAATGACAGATTTTAATATTCATCTTATTTGCTTTGTGCTTGTATAGTATACACTGCTGCAAACCCTAAGTATATCTGTATGTAACCACTTAACTCAGTGTATGGATTACACGCAAGGATTGAGTTAGTGGAGATATACTGAAACTGTTAGTCCGTGGTGAACTTAATAAGAGTTTATGGTCTCTTGATTAAAACACCATTTGTTAGCCCTAAGAAAGTGATCGATCCCGAGAGTTCACATTTGACTAATTAGCTACTAGTCAGATATGTGTACTAATTGGTCATCAGGGGGTTAATGGTAAATAAAAATAAGATATTCTGTGTCGGGTTTACGGAGACATCCTACACAGAGTGGACAGTCTATGGAGGGTTAATCCGTATGTAGTGATTATATCAATGGACGCTTATTCACTCTATAGGTTGAGTATAAGTACATATCTATAATTGGTAGAGTTCAGTTTCAGGTTTATGGTGGCGTAATCCCGGAATTAATAATTTAATATATTTATTCTGTTCGATGAATAATATATTTAATTATTGGAGCTACTGGTTATAGGTCCATGGTCCCCAATGTGTCTTCTATAATTCGGGCTAATATTCTTGTTTATTTGGGCCTCAGAAATAAATAATTGGTTGGGCCAATTAATTGTTATGCACGGATATTATTTAGTTGGGCTAAATAATATAATACACATAAAAGATATTTTATGTGGGCTAAAACCCTAGGGAGGTGGCGCCATTTTTTGGTTCTCTTTTAGCACAAGAATTGATTTTCTTGTGTTATGGAAAATAAAAGATATTCTTGTTATGTGATTGGTTGTATGATATGTTATTTGGTTTCCTATTGGTCAATGACATGTCACAATTATTCATTAAGGAAAATATCTTTTTATTTTATTAATTATTTTAATTAATTAAAACTTGGAGACCAAAGATTTACTCTCCGATAAAAAGAGAGTTATTCCAAGTGTAAAAACACTTAAGAATTTTCGGCCACCACCAAAGAAAAGAGAGAAAAAAATAGTTTTCTTGTCTTGGGTTTTAGAAGAATAAAAACTACAAGTTTTTCTTGGTGTTGCATATCAAGGAGGTTCTCATATCAAGAAGGATGTCCACCAACCACCGTTTGGAGAACACATTGGAAGATCAAGACTTCTCATCCTAAGATTAAAGCTTCTCTTCCTTAATATTGGTATGCTTTTCTTAACCCCCTTGTAGTAATTAAATCTTTTGTTTATGTGTTATATTATATGAATCGTGATCCATCCGCTGCGTATAGATCTAATTTTTTTAGATCTAAGCTCCTACTTCCTACAGGCTTATCTAGAAGACATAAGAAGTGAGGGTTCAAACTCAGTTGATGAAGAGCTGAGGGTCACAGACTCAGTTATTAAAGATTGAAGAACTGAGGGTTCAAACTCGATTATGAAGATCACAAGTCGAGACTATAAAGTTAGACTTCGAGCAAGTTTGTGGTGACATGAACTCGACTTTATGGATCTTGTATGAAGACCTAAAAATCATAAGGACAATGAATTCTTAGAAGATATTTGCTTACGGTGTACTCACGATTAAGTCAATTATAATCGGATGAAAACCAAATCTCGATATTTTGAAGAAGAGTAAAATCTCGATTAATGCTCCAAGTCATTCAAGAAATCGACAAGCGATAAACGCAGATAAGAAGGCGATCGTGAAACTCGGTTTATAAGTCGATCATCCAACAAACCGATAGTACAATCGAACGTTATAAAGAAAGCAATGTTATTGGATGAAGTACTGACACATCAGAACGGTCACAAAATATAGCCGTTACAAGATAAATGTTGATACAATTCAAATTCAAGAAAGATGAAAGTTTCACTTCACACTATAAATAGAGGTCTTTGCACTAAGGAAAATAATATAGAATTTTTAAGATCAACAGGCATTTTGTGCACTAGTCTTATTTATTCGAATTGCTATCATCTCTGCGCTATAACAAGATCATATCAAGAATTTCTTCAAGTGATCAAGCTATACAGAATTATCCAGATTCAGACATCTTGAAGAACCACAAACAAGAATCAATTCATTGATTCTCAACCCAACTTTGATTCTTAATCAAAGGTTCAGACTGTGAAGCAAACCGGGAAGGTTTTACCAAGGACAGTTATCACAGCAGTCGGGTAGACTGTATTTGTGGTGGTAGTTGGTGAAGAGGCATACGTAACCCTTCAAGGACCAGTGTTCAAGCAATTGAAGAGCAGCAATTCTACCTGTTCTACAACTATTTAGATAGTGAAGCTAGGATTAGCCAAGGACTATTGTTTAGGACTTTTTGTAACAGCTCACCTCAAGAAGTTCTAGTGGAATTTTCCTCCTACACCACATGGGAAGAGAGGACGGACATGATTACTCCACCTGGAACCTCTATAATATTTGCCTCATTTACTTTACGCATTTATTTACTTACAGCATTCTGAGAATTGATTGTTATACACCTCACAGCTCACAGACTGACATTCACCAGAATTCAGTTTAGCACACTCAGCTTTCGCATAGAACAACAAGATCAAGAAAAAGGCTAGAATTATATCCGCTGCCGGTTGAATCAGTTTTGCTTAAGTCAGTTTGACTTAAACTCAACTTAACTCCACACAAGTTTCAACTGAACCTTAATTTGTTTAAAATCCAGTTTTTAGGGACAAGTTTATTCACCCCCCTATAAACTTGTGTTAGCCTTTCCAAGGGACCAACAATTGGTATCGGAGCCGTGTTTCTCTGACAAGCCATTGTTAAAAGCTCATTTGCTCTAAATCTCCCCTAGTTGTTCTTTTTAGAAAGCTCAGTTTCTTGTTTTCACATAATCAGTTTTTACTCTCTCATAATGGATAACAATCAGTATGCCAGACAAATGCTGATGTGCAACATGGACGGATTTGATGAATATAAATGTCGTTTGCAGGCTTTTCTAGCGGTTTCTCATGATGAGATGATTGATGTATGTTTAGGGTGATTTTCTATGATTTATATCGTTCTAATTCGTGACAATTTTCCTCTATACGCCAATGTTTTGCATAGAAAGTGAACGTTTATTTGGTTTATTAAGCAAGTGATGTTTGGAATGGTTTAATCGCAAAGTTGGTTGAGTTGTGAGATTTTATTGTTGATTTTCTATCACTTTGAATGATTTTACACTTTGCAATGTTTTGATGTCTTGTAAATACATGAATTTGGCTTAAAAAAGGTTTAAAAGATGTTCGAGTGAGGATTTACATGGAAGAAAAAGATAAAGATGAAGTCGGATAAAGATAGAGATGAAAAACCGGATTTGAAGTGAACTGAACGCGCGTCTGAAGTTCCGTCCAGCTGGACGGGCGTTTGAGGTATCAAACGGGCGTCCAGGAAGGAACATTGGATTCAGGATATTAAGATTTTTGCTGAATGAGCGTTCAAATTTACATAGGACGGGCGTCTGACATGACTCGGCCCGACTCGAAGATTTTATGCAGAATGGACGGGCGTTCAAACCCTTGGACGAGCGTCCAGCCGCCGACCTAGCAAAAACGACTTAGATTCTTATAAATAGCCACGTTTTTCCATCCATAATATACCCTAATTACTCTAGGCGGCCACAAGAACCCTAAGGGGCGATTTTTCTGTGTTCTCCACCCTTCATAAACAACTTTTATGTTTTTTATTTCCTAGATAAATTTCTCCAATTATATGTACTTTTTAGTAGCAAATTCGAGTATTCAAGAGATGAATAGAGGCTAGAGCCCATTGGAACAAGCGTTGTGAAGCCGTTCTAGCAACACTTTGATTTCTCTTTGGATTATCTTGTGAGTTTTTATTAAAAGTTGTATCTTTTCTATGTTTAATTCATTGTTATTATGCAATTTTATCGATAGATACCTTGCATGCTTGATGTTTAATGTTTGATGAAAATGGTTATTAAACCCTAGATCACCGTAATAAAGATTAGATTTTTAACCTAAAAATAACGAGAGTTGTTAGGTTAATTTCTAGGTTGCTAGATTGAGAAATCTTACACCTTTGATATTAAAAGCGTTAATCTTTAGGATCGAAAGATAAAAGATTAATAAACGAATTGTCTAAGAAATTAGAAATAACGAATCTTTATTACGGTGATCTAGGGTTTAATAACGATTTTCATCAAACATTGGTGGATCAATTGCTTGTTCGTTCGTTAAATTATTGATTAAAATCGTTTGTACTTGAGTTGCTTAGCAAAGTTATAATTTTTATTGCATGTTTAGGTTTTTGAATAGACACTTTAGTGAATTTTGTTTGCAAATCTATTTCCTGGCTTTAGATTTCTAATCTTCTGTCCAGTTTACTTTTGTTATTTTCGTTTTTAGTTTGTTACGTGTTAATCGTTTTTATTTTCTTATAATTTTAGGAATAGTAGTTGTGACATCTTTAGGGTAGTTAGGTAAAAACTAGGTAAACAACCCCGATTCCCTGTGGACTCGACTCCGGTATTAACCTCTATACTACGATCCCTGCACTTGGGGTAAACCGGATTATTTTATTACTTGTTTGTTTTTCATTGCATAAAATCCGAGACAAGTTTTTGGCGCCGTTTCCGGGGACTCGGTACGGTTGTCCAGTTTTTACTAAGTTTTCTTTTTCTGTTTTCCCAGCTGGTTTCCAAACGGGCGTCCGGAGTAATTGGACACCCGTCCATGCAAAAAGATCCAACTCGGTACTGTTTGGAGGAAATCAGACGAGCGTCTGGCTTGCCCCAAACGGCCGTCTAGTTCTTCAGGCAGACGCCCGTCCGGATTAATTGGACGCCCGTCTTCTCTCCTGTTTTTATTTTCTTTTCATAGGTTTTAACTTTTAGTTTTTAGTTTTTAGTTAGACAACTTGATTTTGGTTTCGGTTTATGCAAACTCGAAGTCAAAAGGGGCCACTACTCTATACCCCCGACCTCGAGCGAACCATAGTCCGACCAAACAGGCAGAAAATCCGTCCTGCGATTCTTGCTGATAAGGCCAATCAAGACCTGGAGGAACGTTTAGCTGAGGAGATCGAAGACATAGTCATTATGGCTGCAGAAGATAGACGTATGTTGGCTGACTACGCCATGCCTGGTGAAGTCAAAGTCAACTCGGCCATCGTTCTACCCACCATAAATGCACCAACCTTCGAACTAAAACCTGGGCTCATCCAAATGATGCAACATGCATCAATCTTCCATGGTTTTCAATATGAAAATCCTCATACTCACGTACACACCTTTTTGGAGATATGTGCTACGACTCGCATTCAAGGTGTAAGTGAGGATGCGATAAAGTTGAAGTTATTCCCGTTTTCCTTGAAAGGGAGGCAAAGAGTGGTACAACTCTTTGCTGCCGAATCAATCACCACCTGGCCGGACTCGAAAGAGTTCCTAAGTCAATATTTCCCACATCCAAGATGCATTGAATGCTTAAATGAAATTTTCACTTTTATCAAAAGGAAAACGAATCGTTCTTTGATGCATGGAAGAGATTCAAAGCTCTTCTTAGTAAATGCCCTCACCACGGTTTGGACTTGCGAGGCAAGTCAACACATTTTTCATTGGATTGACCGAGCTCACTAAGGGTATGGTCAATAGTTCTTCTGTGCGGCATTCTGAGGAAAACACTGCAGAAGGGTGGGCATTATTCGAGGATATTGCCAAATATAATTATGCCCCATCCTCTCGAGCTATTCAGGCACCTCCTCCTCCTTCTAGGACCGAGGAAGGGAATATGCAAAATCTGATTGCCATCTTTGCACAAAGAGGTGGCCGCTCTTTCAATGTCCCCAAGTCCAACGAATCGAATTCATCATTCCCGAGAATTCTCAAGTTCTGCTTTTGCAAAAATTGTTGTCAAACCGCCATATGGTTAACCAAAGGTCAATTTATTTCCCTTCAACCTATCAAGTCAATCTTTGTCCGAATCGTGGACAATATAATTCGATCCACATGCCAGGCATGTGATAATGAGGGCACACCTCTCCTTTCTGTCCCCATGAATGGACGAATCTTTGAAGATTAATGCTTTCTTTGGCCAAAGAAAATCGAGATTTAACAATCGGTTCTCTGGCCAAAGCAATCTTCAAAACCAGGGTTTTCATCGAATCAAAATCTCAATCAAAATCGAATTTTAATCGAATCAAAATCTCAATCAAAATTAATTTTAACCAAAATCGAAATTTCAATCGAAACCCAAGCTTCAATCGAACACGAACACGAATTTTTCCAATACAAATCAAAGGTTCAATCAAAATTGGCCAAATAATTCAAATCCAGCGTTTGAATCGTCCCACCAAACCATCCCGCGAACTTTCGGAACTCTCAAGGCCCTCTCACTCTAATAATCTTGAAGCTAAACCGGAGGAGCGAGAATAATAATATCCAATCCCTCCGAGCACCATAAAGAGTCTTGAGAGCGCGATCGGGCAAATGGTCGCCAACTAGCTTCAGACCTTCAGGCGCGTTGCCCGACTTTATGGAGAAAAATCCTAAGGGCGGTCAGATAGCTCGGACCAATTTGAATCATGGCGAGTGCACTGACCAAGTTCCTTCAATTCCCATGGTAAAGAAGAGGCCGGTGCAATGAATCTGAGATCTGGTACTCAACTTAGTGGTCCCCAACCGGGGGAAAACCTCAACCCCTCCCGCCGGTGATAAGGCGGAGGGGAAATCGAGCACCCATGTTCCCCTTTTCTGCAAGAGAGTACTCAGGTGGCTGATCCCCTGAGAAATGAAGAATCAAGTGAGAGTCAGGTGACGGATCCCCTGACTAGTAAAAGAAGTGAGAAAGTGGTGAGGTGGAAAGATTTGGAAGATAAAGTCATCGCTTCATCCTCAAAGAAAGTCTTTTAAAGAGTGATTTAAAGAAACTACCATTTCCACCTAGAAAGAGCAACATTTCCTTGCATGAGGACAAGAAATATGAAAAATTGCTTAATCTTCCTAAAATACTCAGTTAATCTTCCATTATCTGATGTTTTGGTTGAGATGCCTAAGTACACTAAGTTCATCAAGGATGTTGTTTCTTCAAAGAAGAAGTTAGAAGGCATGGATCGGTTGATTGGTGAGGATTGTTCTATGGTAAGTTATGAAGATCTACGAATCAAGAGGGGTGACCCTGGGAAATTTGTGCTCACATTGCTGATGGGAGGCCTAGTCTTCCCAAACTCTTTATGTGACCTGGGTGCATCCATTAGTCTGATGCCATTGTCTATATGTAAACAGCTTGGATTGAATGATCTTTTAGAACCCACGACCATGAGCCTACAATTCCCTGATAGATCTTCCAAGAAAGCTGTGAGGGTACTAAAGGACGTGTTAGTTCAAATTGATAGATTTACTTTTCCGGTTGACTGGTACGTCCTGGACATAGAAAAGGATGAGAATGTCCCCTTGATACTTGGAAGACCTTTTCTTTCGACAGCCAGAGACCTCATTGACTGTGAAGGTGGGCAAGTGACCATACGAGTCGGTGATCAGGAGGTGAGCTACAGTGTCTCCAAAGCTATTCAAAGACCCTCTGATTATCCAACCGGCTTCTCCATAGAAGATATGTCAGATGACTTTAATGATTACATGGAGAAGCAAGTCATGGCTGTTGAGACTGAATATGAACGACTAGTTGAAAATTTGAATAATCATGGTTGGGTAAATCTAGAACAATTAGAAGCTGAGTTTAATAAAGTTTCGTTGAAAGGAGAAGCTTTGGCAGTGGGACCACTCAGTAAACTCAGTGATGTTGAGTTGAAAAGTGGGGAGCTTAAATCGAGTTTAGAAGAACCACCTGCAGATCTGGTACTGAAGCCGTTACCTAAGCACTTGAAATATGTCTTCCTGAGAGAAGGTGACAAGCTTCCGTTAATTATCTCTGCCTAGTTATCCCGATTAGAAGAGATGAAATTGTTAAACATTTTGAGAAAGAATGAGAAAGCCTTTGGTTGGCAAGTAGGAGAGATTAGAGGGATATCTCCTGACATATGCATGCACAAGATTAAGACTGAATAGGGTGCAAAGTGTGTTAGACAGCCCCAGAGGAGGCTCAACCCTCATATGCAAGAAGTGGTCAAAAAGGAGATTATCATGCTTTTAGACATGAGTATTATTTACGCAATTGCTAACAGTGAATGGGTATCCCCTACTCAAGTGGTTCCTAAGAAGGGATGGATTACTATCGAGAAGAATGGGAAGGGTGAAGAAATAGCATTGAGGCTCGTGACTGGTTATAGAGTCTGTATAGACTACAGAAAACTCAATGAGGTTACGATGAAAGATCATTTCCCCCTTCCTTTCATTGACCAGATGCTTGAGCGTCTGGCAGGACATGCATTCTACTATTTCCTGGATGGATATTCAGGATATTTCCAGATACCCATAGATCCAGTCGACCAAGAAAAGACAACTTTCACCTGCCTCTATGGTACATTCGCTTACAGGCGAATGCCATTTGGTCTTTGCAATGCCCCAGCTACATTCCAAAGATGTATGCTGGCTATCTTTGATGGGCTTGTTGAAAAGTGTATGGAGATATTCATGGACGATTTCTCAGTCTTTGGTCAATCCTTCGATGATTGTCTTGATAAACTTGATCAAGTATTATCCCGCTGTGTGGAAAAGAACTTAGTCCTAAACTGGGAAAAGTGCCATTTTATGGTAGATGAAGGGATAGTTCTTGGCCACAAGATCTCAGCCAAAGGTATGGAAGTAGATAGGGCAAAAGTGGAGGCTATAGAGAAGATGAGTTTGCCTAGAAATGTGCGCGAAGTGAGAGGTTTTCTTGGACACATCGGTTTTTATAGGAGATTCATTAAAGACTTTTCCAAGATAGCCAAGCCCCTATCTACCCTACTCAAAGAAAATGTTGTTTTTAATTTTGATGATAGTTGCAAGCAAGCATTTGAGGAGCTTAAAAGTCAGTTGATTTCTGCACCGATTCTTATCTCTCCTGACTGGAATCTACCCTTCAAGCTTATGTGTCATGCATCCAACTACGCTGTTGGTGCAGTCCTAGGACAACGAATAAAGGGAAAGTTCCAACCAATATCTTACGCCAGTCACACACTAAACCCTACTCAAGTAAACTATACCACAACTAAAAAGGAATTATTGGCCGTAGTCTTCACTATGGACAAATTTCGTAGTTACTTGTTGGGTGCTGCAGTTACTGTGTGGACTAATCACGCTGCTTTGCGATATCTAATGACAAAGAAAGACGCTAAACCGCGCCTACTGCGTTGGATACTGATCCTGCAAGAGTTTGACGTTCAGATTAAGGACAAAAAGGCAGTGAAAACGTAGTAGCTGATCATGTTTCAAGGATGTTGAATGAGGAAGAGCAAGAACCTAACGACATAGACCTTTACTTTCCTCTCGAAAATGTTATGCTTATAGACGATTGCGCCCCAGATGTTCCATGGTATTCTTCCATCGTCAACTACCTGCATTCCCATTATCTAAATTCGGCATTTTCATATCAGGAGAAGGAGAAATTCTTCTCTGATTTGAAAACCTTTGTGTGGGATGAACCTTACCTCTTTAAAATCTGTAAAGATTGATTGTTGAGAAGGTGTGTTCCCGAATCAGAGCAACGTGATATTATTGAACAGTGCCATAGTGGGCATACTGGTGGCCACTTTGGTCCTTGGAAAACCGTTGCCAAGATCTTTCAGTCTGGCTTCTATTGGCCCACGATCTTCAAGGATTCAGAAGCTTTCTGTAAAGCTTGTGATAGATGCCAACGAACCGGGGCTTTAACAAGGCGTTTTGACATGCCGTTGAAACCCATTCTAGAATGTGAATTCTTTGATGTATGGGGATTGATTTTATGGGCCCGTTCCCATCTTCCTGTGGAAATAAATACATCTTAGTCTGTGTCGATTATGTATCGAAATGGGTGGAGGCCCAAGCCACTTTTCGCAATGATCATAAAACGGTCATGAATTTTCTAAAGAAAAACATCTTTGTAAGATTTGGGTGCCCACGCGCCTTGATAAGCGATGAAGGAACACACTTCTGCAACCGACCACTAGAGAAAGTACTTGAGAAATATGGTGTCCGACATAAAATCGGAACACCATATCATCCTATGACTAGTGGTCAGGTTGAACGAAGCAATCAGAGCTTGAAGAAGATCCTGGAGAAAGTAGTAAACAGTCACAGAAAGGACTGGAGTCTTAAGTTGGATGATGTACTATGGGCTTATCAAACTACCTACAAAACCCCCATGGGTACATCACCCTATCAGATGGTATATGGAAAACCATGCCACCTGCCAGTTGAGCTGGAGCATAGAGCGTATTGGGCCACTAAGTTCTTAAACTTCGATACCCAATCAATTGGTGAACACCGACGGCAGCAGTTGCATGAGTTAGATGAGTTTAGACTCCAAGCCTACGAGAGTGCCAGGATAAGTAAAGATAAGATGAAACTCCTTCATGATGCCAAAATCAAGAAGCGAGAATTTCAAGTTGGGGAGCAAGTGCTATTGTACAATTCCAGGTTACATCTGTTCCCGGGAAAGTTGAGGATACGTTGTCCGGCCCTTTAGAAATTCTGCAAATCATTCCTGGAGGCGTTTTAGAACTAAGAGGTCATGGTGACCAGCCGTTCAGAGTGAATGGTCAAAGGTGCAAGCATTATATCGGTCAAACCAAAGAAAAACCTTTGATTGTTCATTTCCTCGACATCCTCGGGTGTGGTATACCTGAAGTCAATAAGTTTGACGAATTTTCACCCGACTTGTTTTCTGAGGATGACGGTAGTGGTCCGTTAGAGGAAGTCATGGCTGGTAGTTGGGATATGGAAGAGTTTCACAGGGAGCAACAGCTTAAGAGACGTCTGAAGAAGAAGAAGTCTACAATAGGGAGGATTAAAAGTGTTTGGAAAGATATCAAAAGCTTGACCCCATGTGTTAGATGCTGTTTTTGCAGTCACACCACTGTTCAGAGCTTACACGATGTATTGGCTGGAAGAAAGGTTAAATGGCCCGATCCAGGCTAAATTGAAAGATTGTCGAGCTAACGACATAAACCAAAAGCGCCACTAGGGGGCATCCTAGATATCTATATTTATATTAGTTACTTTTTATATTACTTTTGTCTTTGTTTTATGTGTTTTAGTTTTAGTCTAATAAGAGTGTTGTATGGATCTGCTTCAGTTCAGCTTTGTTTTGTTGCATCTAGCTCTGCTACTTTATAGTATCCTCTATCGCTACTTTGCGCGACATGTTATATTCCCTGTGTCCCGAGGTACGTCTTGTTTTCTCATGTGTGCGGGATATTTGCGATGGCGATTGTGAGCTTTTAGATGAATTCGATTTACGGTGGATGGTCCACGATCCATCGCTTTCTTCAAGCATTTCGGATCGACTCATGACCACTTCCGCAGTGCCACCTTGAATTACAATCACTAAGTACTTTGTTTCTTTTAATTACGCACAACCTAAGGACATGTTGTCGTTTAAGTGTGGGGAGGAATGGTTATGTGTATCTTTTTGCTTATATTGTTATTCTATCTTTGAAAAGAGCTAAATTTTTCAAAATTTTGTTTTGTCCCGGTTGAGCAAATGCATATTTTTGTTCGGTTTTTATAGACATTTATGCTGTATATTGTATGTTTAGTAGGTTAGATGTTTCACCCGACATACATTTCACGATCCATATAAAATGATGAGCTAAAATATAAAGATGTACCCATTTGGATTAGTAATTTTTGATTATCTTATAAGTATCTTGCGCTTAGTGCTAATGTACGTATCGTGAGAATTATAATAGTTTGTGTTTAGAGCCAGAGTATGACATACTGTGAATATCTTAGGTTTGAATGTGATAAGCGAAACGTGACTATTGTTCTTTAAAAATTATGTTAAAAGAAAAAATGAATGAATTAATTGGGTGTGTCGGAAGCTGGTCGATGATTTGAGTGAGGTAGGTCATATCTCGAATGTCCTATTCCACTATGATGACCAAAAGCTCACGACAGTCAGAAGAAGCTGCTTGATGATTTGAGTAAGGTATGGTATATCTCGAATGTCCTATTCTACTATGACGGGCAATGGCTCATTCTGATGTGCGTATAAATGTGAATGATGATTAAATCAACTTACGGAAAGGTATTGGTATGAATTGATATAAGACTTAGTTATCGCCTACCTTATCCCCAGTATGAACCGACAGATATGTTGTAGGGATTATCCTCTGAGTATGTCAGAAAGGTCCTAAATGTATTCTATCATCCTTTTCGGGATATGTTACATTTTGTAGGGTGCATGTTATAAGTATCATCTATTTCTAGTTTAAATGGGGTATTTGCTTGTTGCTTTGAATAGATTTCAAGTTTGGACTTAGTGGAAGTTTGCTATGGCTTTGCACACACACAGGGGTGGACCTCTAATTTATTGAATATGCTTTATTCTTGCTGTAATGTCTATCTTTTTCCCAAGCCTTGATCTTGTTTTGTTTCGCTCGGGACGAGCAAAAGCTAAGTGTGGGGGAGTTGTTTAGGGTGATTTTCTATGATTTATATCCTTCTAATTCGTGACAATTTTCCTCTATACTCCAATGTTTTGCATAGAAAGTGAACATTTATTTGGTTTATTAAGCAAGTGATGTTTGGAATGGTTTAATCGCAAAGTTGGTTGAGTTGTAAGATTTTATTGTTGATTTTCTATCACTTTGAATGATTTTACACTTTGCAATGTTTTGATGTCTTGTAGATACACGAATTTTGCTTAAAAAAGGTTTAAAAGATGTTCGAGTGAGGATGTACATGGAAGAAAAAGATAAAGATGAAGTCGGATAAAGATAGAGATGAAAAACCGGATTTGAAGTGAATCGAACGCGTGCGAAGTTTCATCCCGGTGACGGACGGGCGTTTGAGGTATCAAGCGGGCGTCGAGAAGGAACATTGGATTCGAGATATTAAGATTTTTGCTGAACGAGCGTTCAAATTTACATAGGGCGGCGCGTCGACATGACTCGGCCCGACTCGAAGATTTTATGCAGAATGGACGGGCGTTCAAACCCTTGGACGAGCGTCCAGCCGCCGACCTAGCAAAAACCGACTTAGATTCTTATAAATAGCCATGTTTTTCCATCCATAATATACCCTAATTACTCTAGGCGGCCACAAGAACCCTAAGGGGCGATTTTTCTGTGTTCTCCACCCTTCATAAACAACTTTTATGTTTTTTATTTCCTAGATAAATTTCTCCAATTATATGTACTTTTTAGTAGCAAATTCGAGTATTCAAGCGATGAATAGAGGCTAGAGCCCATTGGAACAAGCGTTGTGAAGCCGTTCTAGCAACACTTTGATTTCTCTTTGGATTATCTTGTGAGTTTTTATTAAAAGTTGTATCTTTTCTATGTTTAATTCATTGTTATTATGCAATTTTATCGATAGATATCTTGCATGCTTGATGTTTAATGTTTGATGAAAATCGTTATTAAACCCTAGATCACCGTAATAAAAATTAGATTTTTAACCTAAAAATAATGAGAGTTGTTAGGTTAATTTCTAGGTTGCTAGATTGAGAAATCTTACACCTTTGATATTAAAAGCGTTAATCTTTAGGATCGAAAGATAAAAGATTAATAAACGAATTGTCTAAGAAATTAGAAATTCATACCTACGATAGGTGAATCACGACTTTTGTTAAATCATCACTAGATAATCTAAAGGAGGAATTGAATGTTATAGAATTGGTGGATCAATTGCTTGTTCGTTCGTTAAATTATTGATTAAAATCGTTTGTACTTGAGTTGCTTAGCAAAGTTATAATTTTTATTGCATGTTTAGGTTTTAGAATAGACACTTTAGTTAATTTTGTTCGCAAATCTATTTCCTGGCTTTAGATTTCTAATCTTCTGTCCTGTTTACTTTTGTTATTTTCGTTTTTAGTTTGTTACGTGTTAATCGTTTTTATTTTCTTATAATTTTAGGAATAGTAGTTGTGACATCTTTAGGTTAGTTAGGTAAAAACTAGGTAAACAACCCCGATTCCCTATGGACTCGACTCCGGTATTAACCTCTATACTACGATCCCTGCACTTGGGGTAAACCGGATTATTTTATTACTTGTTTGTTTTTCATTGCATAAAATCCGAGACAATGTACTCACTGATGGACCTGTTCAGATCACCAACATGCAAACTGTTGATGGAAATCAAGTTAGAGTTCCCAAGCCTAAAGCGGAATGGACCAGTGATGATCGGAAGAGAAACAACCTGAACAATGTCGCCATGGATATCATACTCATAACTCTTGATAGCAACATGTACCTAAAAGTCAAGTACTCTAAATACTTTTCAACTCTGTTTGGATTCGTATACCTCATTTCGACTTTCCATGTGAGCCATTAAAGCTGTGTCATCTGATAATCTTTCAAGTACTCTAAATACTCCATGAAATATACCCAGAGTTGTACTAACAACTGACCGCTATGAACCCAAACAGAGTTGGGTACCTAAAACATTTTAATTTGTTTTGCAGGATATTTGGTACTTTGACAGTGGTTGCTCAAGGCACATGACAAAGAGCAAGGACTGTCTAAGTGATTTTATTGCCAAGGATGGACCAAAGGTAAATTTTGGAAGTAATGACAAACCTGGTTTCACCAAAGGTTATGGTACCTTGATCAGAAATGGACTCACAATCAAGAATGTATCTTATGTAGAAGGATTGCATTACAATCTACTCAGCACCAGTCAATTCTGTGATATGGGATACAAAGTTACTTTTGACAAAGACTTCTGCATTGTCGTCAGCGAAACAACATTTCAAGTTGTTTTAGCCGGAAGAATAAAAGAGAATATGTATGTTGTAGATTGGACTACAGCTGTTGCAGAAACCTATTTACTTGTGCATACCAAATCAGAAATCAGCTGGTTGTGGCACAAGAAACTGAGTCATCTATACTTTGATGACATCAACACCCTTGTCAAGAAACAGTTAGTCATTGGACTACCAGAAATCTCATATAAGAAGGATAGCTTATGTGATGCTTGTCAACAAGGAAAGCAAACAAAAGCTAGTTTCAACAACTAGAGTTCTGGGGCTACTTCATATGGATTTATTTGGACCTATTACACCAATCAGTATCAGTGGAAAGAAGTATACATTGGTGGTAGTAGATGATTTTTCAAGATACACTTGGATTATCTTCTTAACCAAGAAAAGTGAAACCAAGCAAAGGATTACAGAACTACTCAAGAGACTTCAGAATCAAAAAGGTGTATCAGCTGTGAAGATAAGATCAGATAAGGGAACTGAATTTCTCAACAATGTGATTACTGAATATTGTGAAGAAAATGGTGTTTTACACCAACTTGCTTCCACAGCAACACCTCAACTGAATGGTGTAGCCGAAAGAAGAAATAGAACACTCAAAGAAGCAGGAAGGACTATGATATGTGAAGCAAAACTACCTGAAAGATATTGGGCAGAAGCAGTTAACACAGCTTGCTATACACATAACAGAGCTCTCATGAATAAAAGACATGAGAAGACTCCTTATGAAATTTGGAATGGAAGAAAGCCAAATGTTTCTTACTTTCATGCTTTTGGAAGCAAATGTTTCATACACAATAATGGAAAAGACCAACTTCATGTTTTTCAGCCCAAAACTGATGAAGGAATTTTTATGGGATATTCAAGTGTCAGCAAAGCTTTTAGAGTACTAAATAAAAGGACACTCAAGCATGAGGAATCAACACATGTGGTATTTGATGAACCAAACTTCCCTGGTGAAACAACTGAAGACAGACTGCAAACCGGTTTCGGTCTCGATTACAGGTCTTGCCAGAATCGGTTTTTGTTGACATCGGAAGACTACGGATTTCAGAATCTTCATATCAAGATCAGTCTCAGCTTCCAACTACTTAACAACCCACACCTGAACAACATGATTCTGACTCAGTTGAAGAAAATCAAGAACCAGTTCATAAAGAACCAGTCGAACAAAATGTAGATCCCTTGATGCAAGCACCAGTTTATCAATGGATGAGGAATCAACCTGAAGAACAAGTTATTGGTGACACTCAAGCCGGTGTTCGAACAAGACATCAACTAGATGCAATAATTGCATGTTTTCTATCTCAATCTGAACCTAAGGAGATAGAATAAGCTTTGGAAGATCCAGTTTGGATAATATCTATGCAAGAAGAACTGATTGAATTCGAAAGAAATCAAGTATGGGAATTGGTAGAGAGACCAGTTCTTGTGAATATCATTGGAACCAAATGGGTTTTCAGAAACAAACTTGATGAAGATGGGAATATCATCAGAAACAAAGCTAGACTTGTAGCTAAAGGGTATTCTCAAGCAGAAGGCATAGACTTTGATGAAACTTATGCACCAGTTGCAAGATTGGAAGCAATCAGACTATTTCTTGCCTTTGCAGCTCATAAAAAGTTCAAAGTATACCAGATGGATGTTAAAAGCGCATTTTTGAATGGAATAATTGAAGAAGAAGTTTATGTTCAACAACCACTTGGATTCGAGATCAATGATCAAGCTGACAAAGTTTTCAGACAAAGGAAAGCTCTTTATGGACTTAAACAAGCACCAAAAGCTTGGTATGAAACTCTATCTCAGTTTCTAGTGGATAATGGATTTATCAAATGAGCTATCGACAAGACTTTATTCAGAATGAAAAATGAAGAAAGCACTCTTCTTGTTCAGATCTACGTTGATGACATTATTTTTGGATCAGAAAATGAACAGTTATGTGAGAAATTTGCAAGTTTAAGGAAGAGCAAATTTCAGATGAGTATGATAGGAGAATTGAATTATTTTCTTGGATTACAAGTTAAACAATTAGATGATGGAATTTTCATTCACCAAACCAAATATACAAGACAACTTATCAAAAAGTTTGGTATGGAAAAATTAGCTGGAATTTCTACACCAATTGGAACCTACATCAGGCTAGATGAAGACAAAGACGGGAAAGATGTTGATCAAACACTTTACAGAAGAATGATTGGAAGCTTACTCTATCTTACAGAAAGTAGGCCAGACATATCTTTTACTGTTGGTGTATGTGCAAGATTTCAGTCGAAACCAAAGGAAAGTCATCTCACAGTTGTAAAAAGGACCTTGAAGTATTTGAAAGATACATATGGAGTTGGGATATGGTATTCAAGAGAAGGAGAATTCAAGATGATAGCCTATTCGGACTCAGTTATGCGAGGATGCAAAGTGGATGAAAAAAGAGCACCTCGAGGCACATGTCGGTTGCTAGAAATAGACTTGTGTCATGGTTCAAAGAAAAAGCAAAATTCTATTTCAACCTACAATTTGAAGCCGAGTATATAGCAGTGGAAGTTGTTGTTGTGCTCAAGTTTTATGGATTAGACAGCAATTAAGAGATTATGGGATAGAAGAAGGAACAATTCCCATAATGTGTGATAACACAAGTGCAATTGCAATAACTGACAATCCAATTTTTCACTCAAGGACAAAACATATTGATGTGCGACATCACTTTATAAGAGATCATGCAGAGAAAAAGGATATTACGATTCTTTATGTACTCATCAAGATCGGTTGGCGGATATCTTTACAAAACCTTTGGATAAAGAAAGATTTGCCAAACTAAGAACTGAGTTGGGAATAATCAAAGTCAGTTAAGTCAGTTTAAGCCACAGATTCGTCAAAAGGGATTGATCTTTGTTATGCTGGGTGTGCTCACTTAACAGATTAATCATTGACATCAACAATCTCAAAAACTCACTGTTATGAACACTTTATTATGTTTTGATGATGGCCATACTAGCTGTTATAGCAAGCCTGAAATAAGTTAGAATTATCTGTATAAGTCTTTACTTAGAGTTTGACATGTTGTAGAAGTTAAAGTCAGACAAGTATTATACTAGTTGGTAGGACGGCAAAGTAAAACAGACATTCGGCAGAGTGAAGCCAGCCAAGCACCAGCAGAGAAGCAATGAAGACTTAATGGTCTGACTTATAACCAAGGAAGTCTGTGATGACCTAGGATAAGTCTAAGTTATGTTTCAAGTGATGGAACCTAATGTTTAAATATGGTGTACACTGATCTCACCCTAATCAAGGATCAGTGAAGTACAAAGATTCTCCTTAAACTGACGTGATGAAGGAAACAGTGAATCGGCAGAGTAAACTGACTTTCGGCTGAGTGATGACAAAACAGTGAAGGAAGATCTAAACGGCAAAGTCAGATGGATCACTCAACCGTTTAGGGAACGGCGAAGTAAACCTTACCAAATCATATTTAAAATATGATGAAAATTTAGAGAATCATGCATTAAATGCACAATCAATAGAGGATCAATCAAGGACGGATTTTCTGCCAAACGTTTGAAGAAAAATCCGATCACTGAAATCAAGGAGAATATAATTAAGGGGAAATCAAGAATAAAATCAAGGATTATTCCCTCATTAATATAGCCAATGGACGGAATTTCAAATTAAAGATATTCAAGGCTATAAATAGAAAGCATTGACAGACAAAGACATGAGGATTCGAAAAAAAGGGAAAAACCAAGCAGAAACTCTGTCAATCTGAAAAATCTTCTCTCTGAACTTACAAGGATTTATCTAGAGATCAACTCAGACATCAGAACTACAATTTCATATTTAGCACTGAGATTGATCAAGCAAGTTTGTGAATCTCATTCACAACAAATCAAAGCAAATCAATCGAAGCCATCGAGAAGGAGTCGTGTTTGTGATAGGCTCTTTGAAGGATTTGATCTCAAGAGCGATGAAAGAGATCGAATCATCAAGCATTGCAGCGTCAAGGTGGTGATGTCTTGTAGATTGTGAAGCTTGGGAAGTCAAGGACAATCTTACTATTGTATCTGTGAAAACAATAGTGAATTCCTCCAATCATCACAGGAGAAGAGTGGATTAAGGGATTACACCACCCTGAACCACTATAAGCGTTGTGTCAACTTACTTTCTGCAATTTACTTTACCACACTCATTTAAATTGCATATATCATAACTTATATCTGTGATTGTCTAAACTGCTTTGAAACAACATAGTAAGAAGGACTTATCCATTTGCCCAAAAGCTTTTAAAAATAAGAAAAGTTTTGAAACTCCACTATAGTCATTCATCCCCTCGACTATAGTTTTACCTTCTCTCTAGACCAACAACGACCAACCTGGCGAAAGATTTAACGGGCCGAAAGTTTACTCTAGAACTGACCTCAGCATCAGTCTTTTTAAGAGTCAACTTCAGTCAAAGGTTGATAAGATAAACCGACAGCGGTTATATCGCTTTTAATTACCACAGTTTTTGTCAGAATATGTTGCGTGTACACTCCATTACTGTCAGAATAGTACATGCATTGGTTACACAAACCATGATGGAATTTGAAAAGTTGTACTAATCAACCGCCAGTACATCATCCCTATATATCCAACCTCCGTTAACATTTCTGTAAAAACAAAAATCAGATTATTCATAATCCTTTTCATCTCAAAAATTCAAATTTTCACACTAAACCCAGAAATGGCCACCTCAAAGAAATCACAAGAAGAAAGATTGATCACATATTTAGATGTGTATACATTCAAAGTTTATGAAGCTATGTGCAACAACACTCTGTTAGCAAGTTACATCCGCGAGAAGGTCCAGAAACAACCAGGATTAAGAAGCATTCGGGAGGTCACTTTCAACGAAAAACATGATATGGAAGGGATTTTACAGTTCTGGGAGAACATGCGTTTGATAAGAGACTCCCTCATCACTACAGTTCATGGAGATCGAATTATTATCAATGAACGAGTCATGAAGTCACTATTTGGTTTCACAAATTCATCTGTGACATCAATAGACTTGACTTGTCTACCATTGAAAAGAGACACCTTTCTTAGGTAGATTTCCTTATCTAAGGAACCAGCGGAAGTTGGCATTCATATTGATAAATTCAAGCCAGAATTTTGACTTCTTAGTAGATGGCTCAACAGACATGTTATTGGAAAATCCAAAGGAATCAACACATTATCCGATGACAATGTTTATCTGATGAACATAATTTGGGACGAACTAGAATTCAATTGGACTGGTTATGTCGCTAATCAGATTAAAAAGCAACATTTAGCTGAATTGGAAAGTGTACCGAAAGCTCAAGTTGAAGGACAAGTAACTGTTGGTAGATTCCGACTGAAGAAAACACTCAGTGGAATCGTTCAATTTTATTTGGAGAAACTCAAGGCAGGGAAGAAAACAAGACAAACTGCAGCCACAACTACTGATACAGAGGAAATTACAGCAGTCACAAGAACAACTTCCCAACTTGAAGCCAGACAGAAAACTGTGTCTCAGTAGGAAGGTGAACACAAAGGAGTCAAGCGGAAAGCTGACTCAGCAAAAGAAAAATCAGTTATCAAATTTTTGTACCCAGTACTTGAGTCGACAAGCACCAAATCGAGGGGAACTACAACAATGCAACGGTGAAATCACACGGAAAGATATTCCTGCTGATGATACTTCTCAGTTACAAGATCCTCAACACCAATCAGATCAGCAAAAAGCCCCAGTTTTTGAAGCTGATAGAATTATCAAGCTAATGAAGATGAAGCTCAAACCAGAAGATTCTCGTGATGCTATCTTACAATCTAAAGAAAAGTTACTCTTGGAGGAATTGGAAATTCGAACCTATATACTCTGTTTCCGATGTCCGAGTTTCTTGCAAATTGCTTCAATAGATTCATTGAACTAGCCTAGCGAAGAGAATTAGCCACATCATCTTTTTCCAAGGATTCTTTGAAGAAGAAGGATGATGATGAAGATGATAATTCAAGGAAAGGAGCTGATATGACTACAGTTTTGCAGACAGATACTCAACCTCAACTCCAAGTTACGCAAACTGTAACTCAGCAAGAAGATTTGCCAGTTGGAAATCAAACAACTGAAAATCAGCAAGCAACTGATAGACTTGATAATCAACAACTTATGGTAATGGAAGATATCACTCAGTCTAAAGTTCAAACCGAAGCCACATATGATCCTTCTGATATCTTGACAAAGGAGGAATTGGGCAAAGTTCATGAGAACTTGAAGATTGTGCTAAGCCAAAAGGATGCATACAATGGCCTTCTGTCAAACATCTCTGGATATCTGGATTATAGAATGAAAACAGATATCTCAGTTCATACAAGACTAGAGATTATCCATATGTCAAGTTCAAGCTCTGCCACAGAAATTTTGTTACTCAAGCAGAAACTTGAAGACTCAACAACAGTAGATAGGGAAACACATGCTCAGGCTCACTGGCATATGAATCAGCACATCTACGGGTTAGAGACTCAGCTCAAAGAAGTACTTGCTTCTCAGCAGCGTATCTCAGCCGATCAAAAGGCAACTCATACTTTGGTAGATCAATTGTATGATGCCAAAAAGGGGGAAACTGAAGGAGAAAAGCTGAGATTACTCAAAGAAAAGAAGCAACTTGAAGACGAATCGGAAAAATATAAATCAGATCCAAAGTTCTTAAAGAAAGAATTAATTGATGAACAGCTCATTGAAAAATACAGTCAACTTGAAGAATGGAGAGCTACTCTAACAAAGGATCTGTGGTTAAATTTTGTCAAAGATCATAATCCTATCAAAGCCAAGTACAAGGACAAGACTATTGAAGAATCCTTGAACTACTTCTTATCTGACTTATATCACGATCAGAAGATGGCACAATATAAGAAGATCAAGAGGATTGAAGACAAACTGAAGATAAGAGACAAAATGGAACAAATGAAAGCTGATGTAGCAGAATTTGAAAAGTACTACTTGTATGAATCAGCTTTACCAAAGTTAGCTTTATGGAGAAAATGGAAAGAAGGAAGTCAAGTGGACTATTACAAGACTTTCACTAAGGAAGACTCTAAGCTAGAAGTTGATTATCGTCTTCATGACAAAGAAAATAAGTATACCTCGGTTACACAAAAAGCACAGAAAGGAGCTTAGATTTTACTTAAAATTTATTTGAACAAAAGTGTAACTATTCCATTTTTTGCATATTCTAATGAAATCCAGTTTTACCTTGTCTTACATTGTTTTGATCTTTATGCTTTTCTTTTAGGGAGAGTTTTGGCATCATCAAAAAGTGGGAAATTTTTGGAAATAAAATTTATGTTTTGATGATAATTCATCATATTTACTCAAAGTATTATCTTAACCTCATTGATGGAGTCTTTGAAACTAGTCATTATATAGTGAAAAGCTAAAAGATGTCTAGAACTGAATGTATATGTTTTACTAAAGTCTGGTATTTGTATAGGTTACATCAGACAAGCACGGTAGTAGTTAGAGTGCCGTGAAACTGAAAACTGGAAGTCATTTAGAAAACTGGAAATGGTCAAGATAAACAAACGGACTCAGACTACACCAAAATGAAACTGAAGAAGGTAAGTTCGCTGAGGGACACAAACTCGGTTGGCTTATCTAGAAGACAGAATAACTGAGGGTTCAAACTCAGTTGATGAAGAGTTGAGGGTCACAGACTCAGTTTTTGAAGATTGAAGAACTGTGGGTTCAAACTCAGTTATGAAGATCACAAGTCGAGACTATAAAGTTATACTTCAGGCAAGTTTGTGGTAACCTGAACTAACTTTATGGATCTTGTATGAAGACCAAAGAATCATAAGGACAATGAATTCTTAGAAGATATTTGCTTATGGTGTACTCTGATTAAGTCAATTATAATCAGATGAAAACTGGAGTACTGATATTTTGAAGAAGAGTAAAATCTCAGTTAATGCTCCAAGTCAGTCAAGAAACTGACAACTGATAAACATTGTATAAGACTGATAAGGAAACTCAGTTTTATAAGTCAGTCATCCAACAAAATGATAGTACAGTCGAACGTTATAAAGAAAGCAATGTTATTGGATGAAGTACTGACACATCAGAACGGTCACAAAATATAGCCGTTACAAGATAAACGTTGGTACAATTCGAATTCATGCAAGATGAATGTTGGACCTCACACTATAAAGAGAGGACTTTGCACTAAGGAAAATAATATAGAATTTTTAAGACCAACAGGCATTTTGTGCACTAGTCTTATTTATTCGAATTGCTATCATCTCTGCGCTATAACAAGATCATATCAAGAATTTCTTCAAGTGTTCAAGCTATACAGAATTATCCAGATTCAGACATCTTGAAGAACCACAAACAAGAATCAATTCATTGATTCTCTACCCAACTTTTATTCTTAATCAAAGGTTCAGACTGTGAAGAAAACCGGCAAGGTTTTGGCAAGGACAGTTGTAACAACAGTCGGGTAGACTGTGTTTGTGGTGGTAGCTAGTGAAGAGGCATACGTAACCCTTCAAGGACCAGTGTTCAAGCAATTGAAGAGCAGAAATTCTACCTGTTCTATAACTGTTTAGATAGTGAAGCTAGGATTAGCCAAGGACTATTGTTTAAGACTTTTTGGAACAGCTCACCTCAAGAAGTTCTAGTGGAATTTTCCTCCTACACCACAGGGGAAGAGAGGAATGGCATGACTACACCACCTAGAACCTCTATAATAGTTGCCTCATTTACTTTACACATTTATTTACTTACTTAGCATTTACTTACAGCATTCTGAGAATTGATTGTTATACACCTCACAGCTCACAGACTGACATTCACCAGAATTCAGTTTAGCACACTCAGCTTTCGCATATAACAACAAGATCAAGAAAAATGCTAGAATTATATCCGCTGCCGGTTGACTCAGTTTTGCTTAGGTCAGTTTGACTTAAACTCAGCTTAGTCAGCTTAACTCCACACTAGTTTCAACTGAACCTTAATTTGTTTAAAATCCAATTTTTAGGGACAAGTTTATTCACCCCGCTCCTCTAAATTTGTGTTAGCCTTTCCAAGGGGCCAACAGGATATTCAGCAAGTTCACACACAACTGAAACTTGCCTCTTAGAACTAGTTTTGTGAACATATCAACATGATTGACATCAGTGTTGAGCTTTTCCTCTTTAACCCTTTTCTCGTTCCTCATAAAAAGGTATCTAACATCAATGTTTTTGCTTCTCTTATGATGAACCTGATCCTTTGCCAAACATATTGTACTAAGACTGTCACAAGACACCCTAGATTGATCTTGATGCAGACTCAGATCATTCCTTAGCCCTTTTAACCAGATTGCCTCCTCTACTGCTTCTGTCTGTGCCATGTATTCTGCTTAAGTAGTAGATAATGTCACTGTACCGTGCAAAGTTGCCTTCCAACTTACCATAAAACCGCCCTGCTAGGACCATTTTATTGTTTTGATGACGTCCATACTAGCTGTTATAGCAAGCCTGAAATATGTTGAAATAAGTTTGACATGTTGTATAAGTTTAGTCAGACAATCACTGCACTAGAATGGTAGGCCAGCTCAGTAAAGACATCAGACCAGCTCAGTGAAGACAGCCAAGGCACCACCACACTGAAGTGAAGACCTATGGACTGACTTACACCAAGGAAGCCTGTGATGACTTTGGGCAAGTCTAAGTATTATTACAAGTGATAAAAATCAATTTTCTATAATATGGTGTACACTGTTGTCACCCAAAACTAAGGATCAGTGAAGCAAATGACTATCGGCTGACAAACACAACAACAGAGTAAAAGATCAAGCAGCCGAGTAAAGCAGTCACTTGACCGGTGAAGTAACTAAGAGAGCAGTCAAGTGAAGGAATCATTGAACCAGTAAAGGGTAGGAAAAGCAGCTAAGTCAAGTAAGTTGTTCTTATCTATTCAAAATGTGGAAAATATGGAAGATCAAGCAATTAATGCACAATCAATCAAGGAAGTATTTTATGATGAACGTTTGAAGAAAATCTGGATCACTTAAATCAAGGAGGATTAAAACAAGCCAGAATCAAGGATTATTCTGTGAATTAAATAGCCAACGGACGAAAATTCAAAATCAAGGTTTTACGGCTATAAATAGAAGGCATTGACAGGATCAAAAGAAGACCAACTACAAATTTCACAAGTGCTAAAACTCTGTCCAATTCACAAGCCTTTTCTTAATCTTCAAAGCAATATCCAGAAAAAGGTTAATCTCAGAAAACAGAGCATAAGAGAAATATCAAGCCTGAGATTGATCAAACTTGTCAATCCTGAATTCACAGCAACCTAAGATCTTTCAGAAAAGCAATTGAATCAGTCCAACTGAGACGGAATTGCAGAAATGTGATAGCTCCTGAAGGACTTGTTCCCAAGGAGCAGTGTGTGAACACTTAGTCATTGAAGCTTTTGTAGCCAATGAGTGATAGTCTGTAGATTGTGAAGCTTGTGTAGCCAAGGACAATCATAACTATTGTATTGGTGAAAGATAATAGTGAATTCCTTTAATCATCATAGGAGAAGAGTGGATTAAGGGATTACACCACCCTCAACCACTATAATTCTTTGTGTTCATTTATATTCTGCACTTTACTTTACAGTCATTACATTCAACACTTTACTTTATTTCTGCGTGTGTTTAAATTACTTTGAAGCAACTATTAGGAAGGGTTTTAATATTCCGTTGCACAAAATCTTTTTATCAAGATTTTTTTTAAACTCCATATATAGTCATTCACCCCTTCCCTTCTGACTATATACTCACCCTTCTCTAGGACCAACAATCGGTATCAGAGCAGTGTTCCTAGTATCAGAACCAGTTCAGATCTGATTTTTGGTAACAAAGAGATCACATATTTTCAAATTAATGTTTTGAGGAATCTTCAAACTTTATGTCTAAAGTTCAAGTTTTCAATGTTAATAATTTTGAGGAATAGAAATAAGATTGTTGTCTCATCTTGCAGCATCTCATGAGGAGATGCTGGATGTAATAAATGATGGTCCTATAAAAATCATGACAACTGAAACTTTAGGTCCAAATCAAGGTAACCAAATAGACAAACCAAATAAGGATTGGACAAAGGATGCATGAGAAGAGAAAATCCTGATTATGTTGCTAGGAACATGATGTTGAAAACTCTGGACAGTAATATGTTAATGAGAATCAAAGATTGCAAAACTATAAAAAGAATGTGGGACAAATTGGCCCTAATCAATGAAGGCTATAAGACAATCAAAGAAAAAAACTGTTTGTGGCAAAACATAAGTTTGAACATTTCATAAAGAAGACTGGTGAATCCATTGATCAAATGGACAACAGATTTTCAAACATCATCAGTGAGCTACAACAACTTGGCCACACCTATCCTCAGAAAGAAGTGTGCTTGAAGATCTTGAGAAGTTTGCCAGAAATATGGAGAATAATCATATATGTGCTTAAAGGCACTTTGGATCTTTCCAAGACTGATACTTTGACACTAATGCCATAATAGAAATCTCATGAATTGGAAATAAATAAGAAAGATGGTGCACCAGCAGAGGCACGCAAGACCAGATGTCTTGATTCTTTGCTACAGAAGTCAACCAGCTGACTCAGCCAGTAGAGACACATGAACTGAATGATCAAGTAGATTTGCTGATCAGGAAGTTTGACAGATTCAAGAAAAAATGATTCAAAGGCATTTCATCATCAAACTACAAGTCATCTTCAAATAGAGACACAAAGAAGAAAATTGATGAAGAAAGATGCATCAATTGCAAGAAGAATGGACACTTTTAAGTTGATAGCCCCAAAAAAAAATAAAGACAAAGATAAAGAAAAGATAAGGCACAAATCTGCCGACAGGATGAGGCACTCAACTAACAAATAGAAAAGTAGAAAGGCACTAAAGGCTGAGACAAGCAGTGAAGAGGATGGCAGCACAGTAGAGTCATCTGACAATGACTCAGATGCCGATGAAGGCACCTGCTCAGAAAACGATAAATCTTTTCTATATCTGATGGCTCAGGAGATTGAAGAAACATAGGTACTATTTAGTGCGTCCTCATCTAGCATCTACTTCTGACACTGCATAGTCTTTAATTCCCCCTATGGATTCTGTAACATTGATTCTAAATCTTATGAGCAAATTTGAAGAAATTAAAATGAATCATGAAATTTTGGAACAAGAATGTGAGAATGGAAAATAAAATATTGAAGAAAAGAACTGAATGTACAAAAATATTATTTAGCAAAAAAAGAAGTTCACTTAGCTGCTCAACAAAAAACATATAATCAGTCATCTGGTGTTTACAGAATTGCTTAGGAGACTACTTTACCAGCATAGAAGATTTCTTCATCAGCTAAGGCAATTAGTGCACCAGCTTACAAGCCCCTCAAAAGGTTTGGATCCAGATCTGGTCTTGGCTACAACAGTCAAGATGATGGAAGACATAATGGCCAACACAAATCTAAATCAAAGACTAAAACTAGTCCTAAGTTCAGAACAGGACAAACCAATAAGTTTGCCACTCATCCTGCTTCATTCAAGGCATAGACCTATGCAGTGAAACAACACAGTAAATCATCTTTTTACCAGCCTACTAGAGGCAATGACATACTGAATGGTAAGGGAATACTTTACCCTTCAGAAGATGATTGAAATGTTCCACCTCAAACATATAAGATGAGACCAGCTCAAAAAAATTCAAATGTGTTTAGAAAACACCCGCAAAAGCATGGACTTGGATAGAAGAGACAGTTTGAGAATAGGTCACCTTCTACATATTGGAGAGTGAAACAAAATGCACAACTGTCAAAAGGTAGAAAGTAAATCAGAATACCTTTAGTAAATCAATTAAAAGCTATTCTTCCATGCCTTATACATATGAGGATGATGATTTCAACTATCCAAGAAGAAGATCTTTTAGATTTACACTTGGAGTAGGAGGCATGACTGCTAACAAGCATGGATCCAAACAGTGTTGGGTACCTAAAAATAATTAGTTTGTTTTGTTGGATGTCCGGTACATAGATAGTGGATGTTCCAGACACATGACTGGTAATAAAGATTGGTTGACTGATTTCAAGGCTTTTTATGGCCCTAAAGTCACATTTGGAGGCAAAGAAAAACTTGGCAAGATTAAGGGGGAAGGCATAATGTTGAAGAACAAATTGAAGATTCAGAATATGGCATATGAAAAGGGATTGAGTTTCAATCTCCTAAGCATTAGTCAATTTTGTGACAAATGCTACAATGTGCACTTCCGCAAAAAAGGATGCACGGTGATTCACAAACAAACCAACACAGTTGTACTTGCAAGAAAGAGAGAAGACAACATGTATGTGATGGATTGGAAGACTATTAAAGCGTAAAACTGCATACTAGTCAAACAGAAGCAATCACCTAGTTGAATTTGGCACAGAAGACTCAACCATATGAATTTCACGACAATCAACAAGCTAGCTAGATGCAAACTTGTGGAAGGTCTACCTGAAATCTCATTCAAGAACGAAAGTCTATGTGATGCATGCCAGAGGGGTAAATAGATCAAGAGCTTATTCAAATCAAAACCACACCAGTCAACAACAAGAATTCTTCAACTATTGCATATGGATCTATTTGGACCAGTCACACCAGTAAGTGTAAGTGACAAAAAGTAAACTCTAGTGGTGGTTGATAACTTTTCCAAATTTACATGTACTATATACATGAACAAGAAGAGAGAAACACTCAAGAAACTACCTGATCTACTCAGAAGATTGCAAAATGAGAAAGAGTTAAAGATCATCAAGATCAGATCAGATAGAGGGACTGAATTCTTAAATGAAGCAATCAGAACGTATTGTGAAGAAAATGAAGTGTTGCATCAACTTTCTACAGCAGGAACCCCACAGAAAAATAAAGTAGCAGAAAGAAGGAACAGAACTCTAAAAGTGGTTGTCAGAACAATGATAGTTGAAGCATGATTACCAAAAAACTTTTGGGTAGAAGCAGCAAACACATCATGCTATACACAGAATAGATCAATCATCAACAAGCATCATGGAAAATACCCTATAAAGTGTGGAATGGAAGAAGACCTAACATATCTCACTTACACTTGTTTGGAGCAAAATGTTTTGTCTTAAACAGGAATCAACTACACACCTTTGATGAAAAAGCTAATGAAGCAATATTCATAGGATATTCATATACAAGCAAAGCTTTCAGAGTATTGAACAAAAGAACCTTGGTGATTGAAGAATCCATTCATGTAGTTTTTGATGAACCTAACAGTAGCTGTGAAGACTTACACACTCCAGAAGAAGAAGAGACAAGAAAACAAGATTCTGGACTAGCATATATAGAAGCAGAGACACCGATTGCACTACTGGAGGAAGCAGCCGATGAACAAGAGGATATACAAACTGATACACCAGCAGAAGCAGTAGAACAACCACAACTCCAACCAGATATCAACTGGCTTAGAGATCATCCAGCTGAGCAAGTCATTGGAGATGTACTCATAGGTTCTAGAACCAGAAGGCAACTAGAAAGAATGCTAACTTGTTTTCTGTAACAGGTTGAACCTAAACCGATAGATGATGCAATTCAAGATGCTGATTGGATAACAACAATGCAAGAAGAACTCAATGAGTTTGAAAAAATGATGTTTGGGAACTGGTAGACTGACCAGACCTATCAAACATCATTGGAACTAAATGGATATTCAAAAACAAGATGGATGAACAAGAGGCAGTTGTCAGAAACAAGGCAAGACTGGTAGCATAAGGATACTCCCAAGAAGAAGGCATAGACAATGATGAAACTTTTGCTATAGTGGAAAGATTGGAAGCAATCAGGCTATTCCTGGCATTTGTAGCTCATAATGATTTCAATATCTATCAGATGGATGTCAATAGTGCATTTCTGAATGGACTATTGGAAGAAGAAGTATATGTGGAGCAACACCCTAGATTTAAAAAAAGAAAAGAAGATAAAGTATTCAAGCTCAAGAAAGCCTTGTATGTACTCAAAGAGGCACCTATAGCCTGGTATGAAACACTTTCAAAATTCTCGATCAACAATGGATTCAGCAAATGAACCATTGACAAGACACTTTTCAAGTTACAAGATGGATTAAGCACTCTGCTTATCCAAATATATGTGGATGATATCATATTTGGATCAGAAGATAAGAAGTTGTGTGAAAAGTTTGCAAATCCGATGAAGAGTAAATTCCAGATGAGTATGATGGGAGAACTCAACTATTTTCATGGATTATAAGTGAAACATATGAAGGATGGCATATTTATTAATCAAGCATGGCATATTTATTAATCAAACTAAGTACACAAAAGACTTGGTCAACAAGTATAGAATGGACACAAGTGGCACATTAGAAACACCAATGTGTGCAAGAGTCATTCTTGGTAAAGATGAAAATGGAAATGATGTGGATCAAAAGACGTACAGAGGCATAATCGGTTCACTACTTTACTTAACTGCTAGCAGAAAAAACATTGCATTTGCAGTAGGAGTATGTGCAAGATTCCAATCACAACCAAATGAATCTCACTTACTAGCAGCTAAGTGAATCATCAAATATCTGAAGCATACAGTGAATGTTGGGATTTGGTATCCGAAAGATGGTGGATTCAAGTTAATATCCTACTCAGAATTAGATTATGATGGATGCAGTTAGAAATAAAATTTGAGTTTTGATAATGATTCGACTATATTTATTAATTGTTTATTTGCACCCCATTGATGAAGTGTTGAAGCTAGTTGTTATAGTGAGAAGCAAAAAGTTGTCTAGAAGTAAATGTATATGATTTATTAGAGTCTAATAATTATATAGGTTATATCAGACAAGCACTGTAATAGTTAGAGACTCGTAAAACTGAGAACTTGAAATCATCTAGAAAACTATATACTGATTTAAATTGAAAATGTCACTCAGAGCCTAGAACTGAAGTTCACTCAAAACTGAAGAAGGTAAGTTCGCTGAGGGACACAGGCTCGGTTGGCTTCTAGAAGCTGAAGGCTGGGGGGGACAAACTCAGTAAAAGAAGGCTGAGGGACACATACTCTGTTATTGAAGAATGAAGAACCGAGGGATCAAACTTAGTAATGAAGATTAAAGCCGATACTGTAAAGTTAGAATTCAGGTAAGTCTGTGATGTCCTGAACTGACTTTATGGATCTTGTATGAAGACCTAAGATACATAAGGACAATTATATCTTAGATGATTTATAAAATATGGTGTACTGTGATTACGTAAGTTTTTGTCAGATGTAAATAAGAGTACTAAGTTTTTAAGAAGAGTAAAAACTCAGTTAACGCTCTTAAATTGAACCACTCAGCTGGAAACTAACAAAACTCAGTTGACTCAGTTTCAAGCTGAAGTTAAACAGAAGAAGCTGAATGAGAATTGGAACGTTATAATTTAAGCATTCTCATTGGATGAAGGACTATCATGTCAGAACGGTCACTGATATCTGACAATACAACCGTTGATAGCAACAAAGATTCAAATTCAAACAAGATGAACGTTGGACCTCTCACTATAAATAAAGGACTTGGCATCAAGGATAAAACACAACACGAGAACATAAATTTACAAGTATTATTGTGCTCAAGTCTTGTTCATCTGAATTGCTATCAATCTTTGTGCTTACAAGAATACATCTAGATTTCTTCCAAGTGTTCAAGCTACAAAGAATACATCAAGAATCCGACACTTTGAAGAACCACAAGCAAGAATTAATTTTTGATTCTGAGTCTAACTTTGATTTCAATTTTCAATCAAAGGTTTAGACTGTGATGCAATCCAGTTTAGGATTTTCCAAGGACAGTTGTTGTCACAGCAGTCGGGTAGACTATGTTTGTGGTGGAGCTGGTGAAGAGGCAATACAACCCTTCAAGGACTAATGATTCAAGCAGTTGCAGAGTAGCAATCACACCTGTTCTACAGTTGTTTAGATAATGAAGCTAAGCATTAGTCGAGGACTATAATTTAGGACATTTTGTAACCGGCTACCTCAAAGAGTTCTAGTGGAATTTTCCTCCTACATCACAAGGGAAGATTGGACTGACAGGATTACACCACCTGGAACCACTATAATTCTTGCCTAACTTACTTTACGCATTTTACTTATTGTCAATTTTATTATAGTTTGTGTGATTGTTTTCATATAAGTTTTTCATACAGCATAACTGAAAAAACTGATTGCTATTCACTCACAGCTCACAATTTGATATTCTCCAGAATTCTGTTTTGATTACTCATAAGCTTTTTCAAAGATACAACAAGATAAGTTAAAGGCTAAAACTTATATCCGATGCCGGTTGACTCAGTTTCAGCATAATCATCTTGACTTATACTCAGCTCAATCAGCTCAACTCCACACAAGTTTAAAATTTAACTCAATCTGACTTAAGATCTAGTTTTTGGTCACAAGTTTATTCACCCCCCTCTAAACTTGTGTCAGCCTTTTCACGGGACCAACAGATGAAAAGTGGATATAAAAAACACTTCTGGAACTTGTCAGATGCTAGGCAGCAGACTAGTATCATGGTTCGGTAAGAAGCAAAATTCCATATCTACTTCAACAGCTAAAGCAGAATATATAGCAGATGGTAGCTATTGTGCCCAAGTTCTTTGGATTAGACAGCAACTAAGAGACTATGGAGTGGAAGAGAAGACAATTCCTATCATGTGTGATAACGCAAGTTCCATTTCAATCACAAAAAATCCAGTACTTCACTTAAGAACAAAGCATATTGATAAGAGACATCATTTCATCATAGATCATGTTGAAAAAGAGATGTAATTCTGAAGTACATACCCACTGAAGATCAATTGGCTGATATATTCACTAAGCCACTCAATCATGAAAGGTTTTGTAAATTAAGAACTGAGTTGGGAATGATTGAAATTGACTAAGTTAAATGGAGCATCTAACTGGAGTAACTAGCTAAGTGACTTCACTAGTTGACTGAACCTTTTTCATTTCGGGTGAGCTCACTTGGCAGGTAAAGCACTGGTACAAGCAAAGTCCACTTAACTGGTTGTTAGGAACAATTGTTTTGATGAAGACAACTTGACACACCTTAAGAATGTACAGCAGTGTGTAACAACAAAGCAAAATCAGCACAGTGGACCGGCGATGGCACTCATCCAGATGATAGATCCACCAGCTGATAGAGAAAGGGCAAACTCACCAAATATTTCTAGAAGCACTCCCAGCATAGAGAAAGGGGGAATGGCAGATAGTCGACCACCTACTAACTATAACACAGTGGACTTCATGATTGATGATCTTGGGAAGAAGGCACTCTATGTTACAGATCTTCAAACTACAATTCAAGATAAAGGAACTTCCTTAGAGAAGAAAATTGATGTTGATTCCACCATGGCAGAAACATTGCATGAACGGATGAAAGGATGAATCTAATTGAGAGCTATCTGGAAAATGCCTCTGAGACATTAGACTGCATTCTCTCAGTGTCTACAGCCACAAACAAATGCTTGGAAAAACGATCTACTACTGCCAAAAAAGGGGGAAAGCAGTAACCCTGAAAGAAGGTCAGGAGGCACAAGGGGTACAAGAAGTGGCTGAACATCTGAAAGAAGGTTAGGAGTCACAAAGGGTACACGAAGTGGTTGAACATCTTGTAATAAATGTTATGACAAATCTTGAACATTTGACCCTTTATGGATGAATAAAAGTTCTGAATTTCACTCTTGTTTATTAAATGTTGTACTTATGTTCACGCTTATAAGGGTTTTGGCATCATCAAAAAGAGGGAATTGTTAGGAACATTTTATTGTTTTGATGATGGCCAGACTAGCAATTATAGCAAGTTTGAAATAAGTTAGAAATGCTTGTATAGCTTTACTTAGAAGTCTGACATGTTGTATAATTTTAGTCATACAAGCATTGTTCTAGACTGGTAGGCAAGTTCAGTAAAGACTATAGACCAGCTCAGTGAAGACAGCCAAGGCACCAGCACAGTGAAGTGAAGACCTATGGACTGACTTACAACCAAGGAAGTCTGTGATGACCTTGGGTAAGTCTAAGTATTATTACAAGTGATAAAAAAATTCTATAATATTGTGTACACTGATCTCACCCAAAATTAAGGATCACCTTAGTAAATAACTATCGGTTGACAAACACAGCAACAACAGAGTAAAAGATCAAGTAGCCGAGTAAAGCAGTCACTTGACCGGTAAAGTAACTAAGGGAGTAGTCAAGTGAAGGAATCACTGAACCAGTAAAATGAAGGAAAAGCATCTAAGTCAACTAAGTTGTTTTTATCTATTCAAAACATGGAAAATATGGAAGATCAAGCAATTAATGCAGAATCAATCAAGGAATGATTCTAAGATGAACGTTTGAAGAAAATCAGGATCACTTAAATCAATGAGGATTAAATCAAGCCAGCATCAAGGATGATTATGAGCATTAAATATCCAACGGACGAAAATTCAAAATCAAGGGATTTACGGCTATAAATAGAAGGCATTGACATGAAAAAAGAAGAACAACTACGAATTTTACAAGTGCAAAACTCTATCAAATTCATAAGCCTTTTCTTAATCTTCAAAGAAATATCCAGAAAAAGGTTAATCTCATAAAACAAAGCATAAGAGAAATATGAAGTCTAATATTGATCAAACTTGTGAATCTGAATTCACAGCAACCTAAGGATCTTTCAGATCAGGAATTGAATCTGTCTAACTGAGAAGGAATTGCAGAAGTGTGATAGCTACTGAAGGATTTGTTCCAAGGAGCAGTGTGTGAGTCACTAAAGCTTTGGTATCCAAGGAGTGATAGTCTGTAGATTGTAAAGCTTTTGTAGCCAAGTACAATCATAACTATTGTATTGGTGAAAAACAATAGTGAATTCATCCAATCATCACAGGAGAATAGTGGATTAAGGGATTACACCACCCTGAACCACTCTAAGTCTTTGTATTCTTTCATATCCTGCACTCCAATTTACAGTATTTACATTCATCACATTACTTTATTTGTGCGTGTGTTTAAATTACTTTGAAGTAACTATTAGAAAGGGTTTTAATATTCCATTGCACAAAATCTTTTCATCAAGAAAAGTCTTAAAACTCCATATATAGTCATTCACCCCCTCTGACTATATATTTACCCTTCTTTGGGACCGACACACCCAAAGTAAACACATACCCAGTTATAGATATCCTGCTGTCCACATCAGCAGCATAATCAAAATCACAGTACTTGTGACAAAACATTGAGTACCACCTCCATAAATGTGTCCAATATCAGATGTATCCCTAAGATACCTAAATATCCTCTTCACTACTTTTTAGTGTTCCTTTCCAGGTTGAGCCATAAACCTGCTGACAACACTATCTGCCTGAGCCAAATCAGGCCTAGTAAAGACCAAGGCATACATTAAACTGCCCACTGCACTAGCATATGGAACCCTTTACTTGTATTCTTCCTCCTCAGCTGACTGTGGAGCAAACACAACAGACATATGTAGATTTGGTGCCATTGGAGTATCTATAGGTTTGGTTGCTGACATGCCAAACTTGGATAATATCTTCTCAATATACCCCTGCTGAGACAAGAACAACTTCCCCTGCTTCCTATCTCTATAGATATCCATCCCTAGAATTTTCTTTGCATTCCCCAAATCCTTCACCTCAAATTCAGCCTTGAGCAGACTCTTCAGATCTTGAATGTTAGACTTGTTCACAGTAGCTATCAGCATATCATCCACATACAGAACCAGATTGATGACTGAACCATCCTTTAGCTTGTTGTGATAAACACATCAATCATATGGACTCCTGCTATAGCCCAGATGAATCATATAACTGGAAAACTTCTTGCACCATTGCCTTGGGGCCTGTTTAAGTCCATACAAGGACTTCTTCAACTTGCAAACAAACCCTTCCTGACCAGTAACTTGGAAACTTTCTGGATGAGTCATATATATTTCCATATCTACATCTCCATGTAGAAAAGATGTCTTAACATCTAATTGCTCAAGTTCAAGACTCTGATTTACCACTATTGCTAACAGCACCCTGATGGATGTGTGTCTGACTACTAGTGAGAATATCTCTTCAAATTCTACCCCCTCTTTCTGACTGAACCCTCTTTCAACCAAACGTGCCTTATATTTGATGCCATCAGCAGATGTCATTCCTTCTTTTTTCTTGAAGATGCATTTGCAGCTGACCACCCTTTTATTTTGTGTTTGTTTGACTAGATCCCAAGTCTCATTCTTCTAAAGTTATTCCATTTCATCTCACATAGCAGCAAGCCATTGAGATGCCTCGTCACAGCTTCCCTGTAAGTATTTGGTTCAAAACCATCCACTTCTTCAGCTACCTGAAGTGCATATCCAACCATATATTCCTCAAAACCATACCTTATGGGAGGTCTGATATTGGTCCTTCTAGCTCTGCTGAGAGCTATACCCTGCTGACCAACTTTAGTTGTTTGAGTATCTGCTGACTCCTGTTCAACAGAATTCTTTAGATTCAACTCTGGATCTGCTAAGTGCTGACTATCTCCTGTTGATTCTTTCAATTTAGCAGTTTCCACAGGAAGCTTCACCTGCTTGTCAACCTTCTCAGTTTCATATCAAATTTCAGATTCAGATGTGGCCTTCAAAAATGAGTTAAGCATAGAGTTTTCATCACAGACTACACTCCTGCTGAGTATAAACCTATTTTTTGCTGATGACCAGATTCAATACACCTTAACTCCATCTCCATACCCTACAAAATCTCCCTTCTTAGCTCTTGGTTCAAGTTTACCTTCACTGACATGATAGTAGATTGTGCTTCCAAAAATCCTTAGCCCTGAGTAATCTACAGGTTTTCCTGACCAAACCTCAAGTGGTGTTTTGAGTTTGATCCCAGTGTGAGGCTGATGTATGATAAAAATATAACTATATTATATGACTTTTTATATCGTATTTACGATAATATCGTATAAATTCTATAAAAATATATCTAAAAACTCATAAAAATCTAAATCGTTATAAATAGATATTATCGTTATAATTTTTGTAAAACTTATAGTTTTTGTGGTCAGAATTACTGTGTCTCGTGTTTTTGACTGTTTCAGGGTACGTGTGATGAAAAAAATGAAGAATTAATATCGAAACAAGAGAAAACCGAAGAAGGATATTTTTAAAGTCCGGCCCGAACCAAGTAAACCGGCCCGAGCTGAATCTCTCGCCATCGGCACATGGGGCTGACACAAGAGAATATCCATCGTAGCACCGGCCCGAGCCAGTCATCGACTGCCCAGCGCTTGACCTACTACCTCAACTTTATAAATACAAACTCATTTGGTAGGTTGTGTGTGTAGTGTACCAATATATATATATATATATATCACTTTTATATATATATATATATATATATATATATATATATATATATATATATATATATATATATATATATTATCTTAATCTAGTTACTAGTTATGTAAATACCGTAAAAGGCATTCTCATTTAAATAATAATGTTGTATAAGTATCGTTTTAATACTTAGAAGGATTATCAAGGCTCGTTGTTGTTAAAAGAGTTGTTATTTCCGGAGAATACGGATTTGACGCTACAATTGTAATCTGGTAACTTTTTAATGTATTTATGTTTGTTTGTTATTATTAATATCTATATATTAGTTATAATGATATTAGGCTAACTCTATATCTAGCCAAGATATAAAATTGAATTAGTTTTATCTTTTTAGGGAAATAGATGATGACTATGTTAAAATTGAATTAAAATCGATTATAATGAATCTCTTTCTATTTGCACTTAATGAAAAGTTAAAATTGAATTAGCTACTCGATTTAACAAGAATCGTAACCTAATGATGAACTGACCAGAGAAGTTAGGATACGCGATCATGAACAGAAAGACCGGAGGGTAAAAATGGCCGCCTGACAAACGGAATCCTATTTCCTACCCGGGGGCAGATTTGTCCTAGAAAAACAAATCTTATTGACACTTGGACTCAAGATCTTATCACGTTAAAATCACCTGTTTAATTGAGAAATCACTACTAGAAATTTGCCTTTTAATGAGGATAATTCTCCTCATAAATTGTCAATTTCTCCTCATTAAACGCTTTTAATGAGGAGAACTCAATCCTCATTGCCGCTTCCGCCGCTAATAACATATAATGAGGAGAAATGGATCTTCTCATTAATTAAGGCGTACATTTAATGAGAACATTTTTTCCTCATTAAAAATATTGTTAATGATGACTAATCTCCTCATTAAAAAGTCATTTACTCCTCATTGGAAAAAAAAATCAATATAACATAACTCCTCATTAAAAGGCCGTTTGCTCCTCATTAAATAGTGAAATGTAAATGATACATCTCCTCATTATAAGTTACACAACAATATATACAACAATTTATTGTCTAATTCATCAGCACCTATCAATTGGCCTTCCAATTCGTCTAATTCTGCTTCTAATTCATCCTTGAAAAGAAAAATGAAAAAAAGAATAGAATAAATATATCTATTGTTTATTAAGATTCGCTCTTTCGTATTATGCTACAAAGTGAGTTGGGTTAAAATGTGCATACATCATCAAATCAGTTGCTGCACCAATTGGTGCTGACAACGCGTCTTGAATTTGCTTCGTATTCTCGGTCTGCTCATTAATTTTGTCCATGATCTTGTCCACGTCATCAATATTTCTGCATAAAGACAAGTTTTGAGTCATTATGAGGTACTATATTCATGATAACAATTTATTGAAAAGCTATTATAACTGAAAGGGTAGCGGATACTACTGCAACCATGGCCAAAGACTCAAAAGTATAACTCCTCCAATTAATTTGGAAAACTATGTTCATGAAGGAATATCCTAGCTAACTATCAGAAATCGTAAAAAATACAAAATGAACAGAGAAAAATGAAAGAAATTCCTCACTAGATGATTGAATTGATAGCATTTATGCAATACAAAAGCGAAAGAATTGAAGATTTTTTCCTCAACAAAAGTTTCTAAATGATATAACTCATAGAAAGATAGGAGCAAGGTAATTAAGTGAACATACAATTGGAAAAGATGTTTGACAAGGGTATCATTATGCATGTAGTCGACTTGTTCAAGTGCATATATATATATATATGAGCAAATGAGCATCTATTGTGGAGCCGAATACAAGAGCTCTACATGAGAAGTCAATTGTGATAAAAGCGGATTAATCCCAAAAAGGAAAGAAAAAAACAAAAACAAGTTATAATAGGTGCATGATAACAAATAAGCGCTTGAAGATAGAGGTGAGTGAGTACCATGTTTATCACCGCCCCATACATCATCATTGGCATGTATTGTATATCCGGATAAGATGACAACGATCGCTTACAATAATTGGAAAAAATAAATTGTCGTGGATGTTGAACAAACGAAAATAGGCATAATATTAAATCAAAGAACTTGGTAAATCTTGAACCTTACAATCCTGCGAGAAACAAGGAAATGATTCAACACTCACACTCACTCTAAGCCTCATTTCCTACTCGGTGAAAAGAAAAGATCATACCAGTTTTTCCCCATATGAATTGTGTTTTTCAGGACATCAAGCCTTCATGATATCTTCACAGTTCAGTGAGAAAACACATGTCAGAAAAAAATGAAATAATCGGATTGAAAAAAAACATATTGATTACTACACAATAGGTAGCTAAGTAACTAAAACATAAAGAAACACTAACAGAACAAACCAATAGCTCATACAACCGGAAAGACTCGAAACCGATTCAAAGCGTTTCACATAGCAAGCATACCACATAGATAATACATGTAGATTATCCACAACCAGGTAAATGAATAGAGCTTTACCTATCAAAACAAAACACGTGCTGGACTGAAACAGAGCTTCATTCGCAATTCTGGGCAAAAACGAAAAATGAAAACAAAACAAAAAATAGAGCGACTAATGTCCTCAATTTGAAGCATTGATACATCTCCAATTTCACTCACGTCCACCACCAGCATAAGCTCTATTCTATTATCTACACAAACACAACAACTCAGCCCTTTAATCCACAAAACAGTAGAGTTTACGTATGGATTCATAACAAAGTGCCTGAATTTTGCACTCAACTTGCTATTATTACAGCTAAATCAGAATGATTATTTTTTTCTTTTAAATTATAAAAATACTTTATTTTATGAACAATCACCTTTGCATGTCATATATTCGAATTCAGGAAGATTGGCTCTCACAAGGCTAGGATACCAAATGACCAATGCGGAAATGACCATTACGTGAGATGTCATTGCATCTTGACTTGTTCCACCGACACAAGAGATCGGCTTTGCATTTCAAACGAGTCTAACCATGAGAAAATTTGATTCTTCATCGAGAATCTACTTCCGTCTTCCGGCTTTCCGTCAACCCACGGAGTTTGCAAAGAGCTTTGTTCTTAAGATATCCATCTTGTTCTGTTACTCCATTTGAATCACCAAGATAGTTTCCCTGAGAAGTTTCATTTTGATTACATGATGGACATGGTATAGCCCGTGATACAGCACAGTGGAAAAGCGAGTGAGCTGCCATTTTAACCTGCTCAAGTTCATCTTGCTAAAAGCTAATCAGAAGTTTTCGAACAAAAAAGGATAAAGTAAATGTCCCAGGAATTAAACAATTCACATTAGAAAGTGGAAGGGCATGACGAAAATAAAAACTAACACCAAGATAAACATGTCTAAACGAAATATTACCTGAAGCAAAGGGGGTTTTACATCTGGGGTATTCTTAGTGAAATTCCAAGTATAAAATGCATCCAGGCAATCGACAACATGAATTACACATGAGAATGCACAAGTAATCAAAGGTTTCCAAATTTCTGAGAGCGTCCAAATCACATGATATGATAATACTAACTATATCAAACTAAATAGCCAGAACTTGCCTAATCTAAACGATTTCTATGTAAACTACAATACTACATATAAAGAAAACAAACATGGTACAAAAAGCTATCATTCCCTTTTTAAATGTTCACTAGTTCCACAACAAAGAGAGTAAGATTCAAACAAAATCCTAAGTTCATAAGAAAAATTGCATTTTGTTGCACAATAATCTGCAACTGCCTTCAATGACAATGATCAAACAATAGGGTGAAAAACATATGAGACCAACCAAATATTCATTCAAACACCGAACCATTAAATGTTATCGACAATATAAGATGAGATAACAAAAGTCGAAATTGAGTTAGAGATCATATAAAGGGCATCTAACACATACCGCAAAAAAGGTATAATTGGCAACACCATCACCAAGAGCCCGTTGACATTCCGTCTTATGAAACATAAAGTCCTCATTTTTCTTGATTTGGCTAGCCTCACCATGCATTATCTCAGGATTCTTCAACCTCTCATTCTGTAGTTCATGCTTTAACAAAACGGATAACCGACGTTTGGTGTTCACCTTTAGACAACATGATTCAGTCCCTTCCAATTCCAGGGCAAAAAAAATCGCAACTTTAATCGGTTTATGATACCAAATTGAGCAATCCTAAACTAAATCACCATAAAATGCTGCCCTTTATATTTAATCAATATCAATCCACTTTGAAATCCTACATTTTCCAAACCAATAAAACCCCTATAGAAATGGTCAAACAAAGACATTCAAGTGTAGCCCATTATAGAAAACATTGCATCGATCTCCACCAGAAGGTAATCTCCACGAAAACAGGGAATGATAAGTAATACAAATTTCATCAAAATAATTACGAATAACAAAAGTAAAATTGTAAGAAAAGAGGAAGAAGAAATTATGCCTCCATCATAAGCTAGCCGAGCTTATCTATTTCAATTATGATCCTCTTCAGAACATCAGAAGTCTCATCGAATTTCACCTCCATTTCCCAAATGCACATAGATTGATTCTTAGCATCGATCTCTCTCGCTAAGGTCACAACAAATCTTCTTGATTTATTGAGCTCGATTAATAAGTATGCATTTGATGCTTCTAAGGTCATTGTTTTCCTCAATTTCATTAGGCAAAACTAAGAAATAAGCAGCTCCGGGGGACGACAGCGGTGGTGCTCGCTCGTAGCTACATCGGAATTTTATTGCCGGTGAGTACTACCGGTCAGCAGTCGGTCCTCACACAGTCAAATATAGTGGTTTGTAACCACGAGAGATGATTGACGGCGGTCAAGGCTATTGTAGGAGAGAGTGAGAGCAAGGAGGAGGGGGAGCCACCTGATTCAGGAATTGGGAGAGACCGAGAGAGTTAGGGTTGAGAATGATGTTCGAGTAATAATGATTTTTTAACTAAAATGTTAAAATATATTAAAAAATTTGTGTAAGAAAAATAAATAAAAAATAATAATTTTGAAATAATGAGGAGATCTTTTCTATTATTGTAATAATGAGGAGATTTTCTGTCAATAATGAGGAGCAAATACAAATTGGTCATTAAATTCACCACTCCTCATTAAAACAACGATTTAATGACAAAAATTATGTTCCTCATTAAATTCTCCTCATTAGATGTAGTTATTCTTGTAGTGAATACTCAAAATACCGGCCGTAGGATAAAACGGAGTTCCCGAGCTTGAGGATGACATTGGACAGAGGATTTTTGACGTATGACAATTTCATACGCTCGTGTGAGGAGGAGTTGTCTAGCTTAGGAGTACACCGGTTTAGCTATAATTGATTAACCTTAAAACAATGAAAGATCAAGCAATCTATTTCTACTAAAAAGAGATACTGATTCAGTGACATATTCTTGGATAGTTTCTAATAATATTACTAGTATTTATATCCTATATATTGTATTGGTACCTATATATATTTATATCTTTATATATCTGTTTTAGTTTTATGTATTTATTTACTGTTTTACGGTTACTAAAAAGGAAAAGAAAAAACTGCGACTTAGATTGAGTTAATAACAGCTTCTTGGTGTTTAACCACACTCTGAATTACCACACGTTTCCCTGAGGATTCGACACCTGACTCACCATACTAGCACTACAATTTGACCCGGTACACTGCCGGTTAAGGATTTTAATAGCACTAGTAAAGCACTAGTAAAGGTCCTGTCAGCTTTCTGGCGCCGTTGCCGGGGAACGACGCTAATTCATTGTGTCTATGGTTACTACTTGTATTACCTCAAAATTCTCGAGGATAAGTCAACACTCTTCTTATCACATTTCTTTTTTTATTTTTTCGTCGGTAACTACCTTATAAGTAAGTTACCAATTTTTACTACTATCAATTTCGTGTTATTTTCTATTTTCGATAGTTGATGACCAGAAGCGGTAAGGCCCCACTCACTCCTTATAAGCCGGACATAAACACTTACGAAAGGTAGTTAAGAGTAGAGAGTAAACGAGGTCATACTAGTCAGGGAAATCCTGACGAATCATCATCAAATCGAGAAACGAGAATGGCCGAAACTAGTGATGAAACACCTGAACAAGGGATTGTTCATGCCCAAGGAAATGGACAAAACCTTAATCAGAATCTACCAATACCAAATGATCAAAATAGAAATAATCAGAATCGGAACCAAAATAATCGTAATAATCTTAACATACCAAACCCGAGACCTATCTGTGATCAAACCGTAATGAGAAATCAGACTAATAATCCTATTCTTTTACCTAATGAAGGAGCAAACAATTTCGAAATTAAATCTCATCTTTTTGGTTTAATTGACACAAGAGCCCAATTTCTAGGAGAAGATGATGAAGATCCGCATCATCATCTCTATCTTTTCGAAGAATTGTGTAATACAGCCAAAAGTCAGGGTGCTCATAGTGAATTAACAAGGATGTCTATGTTTCCTTTTTCTTTAAAAGGAAGAGCACGAGATTGGTTTATGTCCCTCCCACATCATTCATTGACTAGTTGGGAGGAGATTCAAACCGAGTTCTTAAAGCAGTATTTTACTCCTGGTAGAAACTTGGAATTAAAGGTCGAGATTGCTAACTTTAGACAAAGATCTGAAGAAACGCTCGGGAATGCTTGGGAAAGATTTAAGAAGCTATTAAGAGCTTGTCCCGATCATGGTTATTCCTTAGATATGCAAATCCAACTTTTCTGTCGTAAACTAAGGAATGACTCACGTGCAGATGTAGATCATGCATGTGGTGGTTCTTTAATGATGAGTGAAGCCCAAGTAGTTTACGATGCTATTGAAAAGATTTCCAAAAATAATCGAATGTGGGAAACCGGTTCTAGCACCAGAAAAGTAGCCTTTGCAGGAGAATGTTCATCGAATACGGAAATTCTAGCACACTTGGAGAATTTTAGTAGGAAATTCGACGACCTACAAGCCGATAAGAATAACTCGTAAACTATCATAATAAATGAATACTCGAATCATGATAATGTGTCGTTAGGAATAGAAGAACCGTGGTTAAAGGCTATTCGAGGGAAGAGGTAAGTTTTCTTCAACAACATAGGAATTTGAACAGCGCGTATTCAAACTCTTTTAATGCTATTAAAAGAGATCACCCTACTTTTCATTGGTCTGAAAACCCTAGTAAGCAAGGCCAACCACCATATCCAATTCAGTATAAGAAATTCGTATAGTAATCCTGTTTATCAAGGAGATGCCGCAAATCAAAATCTACAATCATTACCTAGATCGTATCCACAACAAACTACTCAAAGCATACCAGTCACCCAAAGTTCAACTGAACCTGAAGGAATTGAGAAATGGGAGAAACTAATGGAAAATATGATGGGTGTAGTGTCTACTCAAGCTCAAAATATGGAAACAATGATAACTTCTATAGGTACAGTCACTAAGGATATGAGTACGTTGAAAACATCCATGAGTAGACATGATACCAGAATGAGAACTATAGAAGCATCAATTCGAAATATGGAAGATCACTTGAGTAGAGAAGGAGAACGTAAAAAGCAGTAGACCTCCGTGGGAGGATTACCAAGTAATACTGAAAGAAACCCGAGAGAGGTGAATGTTGTTATTACAGTAGAAAACTCTGTGGGAATACCGAATCGAAAATTCAGAAATAATGAAGTAGAAAATGATTTAAATGGTAACTTTATAAAGGAAAAGAAACGAACTTGAATTTATCAATGAGGAAGAAGAAATTATTGAAGATTTCTTAAGACAAAATAGCAATGTTGAACCTGAAAGTAAGAATGAGGAATGGGTTAAAGTCCCTAGGATTCTAAAAGACACAATGGATAAAGACCTAAGAACCTTATTTAAGGAACATGTTAAATAAAACAACACTGAAGAAAAGAAGGAAGATTTGCCAATAACCGAAAAAGGAAAAATTGATACAGAAGATGTTTCAAAGAAAAGATCATATGATAATGAAACATGGCGACCAGTTGATTCTCAAAGATTTAAGGAAAAAGGAAAAGAGAAAATAACTTCAGAACCAAAGGTTATAGATTTGGAATCTTTACCTTACCCACCTAAAGATCAAATTAAAAAGATAAAAACTGATAAGAAGTATGCTCGTTTCCTTGATACTTTTCGTCATCTTCATGTTGATATCCCTGTTATCGAAGCTCTAGTTAATATGCCTGCCTATGGAATGTTTCTGAAAGATATTCTATCGAACAAGAAAAAGTTAGAAGAATATGGGAATATTTGCCTTAATGAAGAATGTTCTGCAATATTACAACATGTGTTACCTCCTAAACTTAAAGATCCTGGTAGTTTTACAATTCCATGTGAAATTGGAGGATTTTTGTTTAAAAGAGTGCTGTGTGATCTTGGAGCAAGTATTAATCTCATGTGTTATGAGGATTATAAGAAACTGGGTATAGGAGAGCTTACAAATACTGAAATGACTCTACAAATGGCAGATAGATCGATTAAACATCCTAAAGGAGTCATCGAGGACGTATTGGTTAAGATTGACAAATTTTACTTTCCAAAGAGAGATTTCGTGGTTATGGAAATGGAAGAAGGATATTCAGCGCCACTTATTCTAGGTCGTCCATTTCTAGCTACAGGAAGAACGTTAATCGATGTTCAAAAAGGAGAACTAATACTAAGAGTTAATGAAGACGAAGTTGCTTTCAATATCTTTAAGGCTATGAATCATCCATACAAATCACCAGAATCATGTTCTTTTATAGATAAATTATCTACTATCTGTGATGTCAAATTACAAGATTATGAAGATAGACTAGAAGAATGTTTGGCATTATCTATCTATAAAGAAGATGAAAATGATACTGAAATGAGAGAAGTAATCCTTTATCTTAATAAGGGACTGTTTTCTAAGCATCCATGACACAAGTATTTGGAATTAGAACTAGAAGGACCAGTTCTAAAACCTTCAGTAGAAGATCCACCCAGGAATCTGGAATTGAAAACACATCCTTTAAATCTTAAGTATGCTTTTCTGGAAAATAATAATCTACTTCCGATTATTATTTCATCAACCTTAACAATTGAACAAGTAGATCAATTACTAAGAATGTTAAGAAATTATAAGAAAGCATTTGGATGGATAGTGGCAGATATTCAAGGAATTAGCCCTAAGATATGCGTTCATAAAATTATTCTAAATGAGGGAGCTAAACCTTGTATTCAGCCACAACGCCGCCTCAACCCAAATTTACAAACTATTGTTAAGAAAGAGGTTATTAAACTATTAGAAATGAGGATAATCTTTCCTATATCTGATAGTGAATGGGTAAGTCCAACTCAAGTGGTACCAAAGAAAGGAGGTTTCACGGTAAAGGAAAATGATAAAAATGAATGGATTCCGACAAGGGAAATTACCGGATATCGAATGTGTATTGATTTTAGAAAACTGAATGATCATACTAAGAAAGATCATCATCCACTTCCATTCACCGTACAGATGTTGGAACGCTTAAGTGGACATAAGTATTACTGTGTCTTAGATGGTTATTCAGGATATTTACAAATATTCATTGCAGCAGGAGATAGAGAAAAGACTACTTTCACTTGTCCCTATGGAACTTTTTCTTATAAACGAATGCCCTTTGGCTTATGTAATGCACCAGCTACATTTCAGAGATGTATGATGGCTATATTTTCTGACATGGTCGAGAAGTTTTTAGAAATTTTTATGGACGACTTTAGTGTATACGGAGATTCCTTCGATGAATGTTTATTGCACTTAGAACGAGTGTTGCAACGCTGTGAAGATATCAATTTAGTTTTAAACTGGGAAAAATGTCACTTAATGGTATCAGAAGGAATTGTTTTAGGTCATAGAATATCTGAAATAGGTATTGAAGTGGACAAAGCTAAAGTCGAAGTAATTGAAAAATTACCTCCACCAGTTAATTTAAGAACTCTAAGAGGATTTCTTGAACATGTTGGATTTTATAGAAGATTTATTGCAGACTTTTCGAAGATAGCAAAGCCTTTAATCCATTTGCTTGAAAAGGAAGTACCATTTAATTTTGATGATATATGTATGAAAGCATTTAATACCCTAAAAGCGAAGTTGACTACTGCACCAGTTCTGGTATCACCAGACTGGGATTTACCGTTTGAAATTATATGTGATGCAAGTGATTTAGCTGTAGGAGCTGTTTTAGGCCAAAGATATAACAAAGTACTCAAAGCAATTTACTATGCGTCTCACACCCTAAATGCAGCTCAACTAAATTACGCAACTACAGAAAAAGAACTGTTGGCTGTAATTTTTGCCTTAGATAAGTTTAGATCGTATATCATTGAATCTAAGGTTATTATCTATACAGACCATTCAGCTTTGAAGTATCTGCTAAGTAAGAAAGATGCTAAACCACGTCTTCTTAGGTGGATTCAGTTACTTCAAGAATTTGATATTGAAATTAAGGATAAAAAGGGAGTGAAAATGTAGTAGCAGATCATCTAAGTAGAATGGAAAATGATGAAGGAAAAGGAAATGAAATACGAGATTCATTTCCGGATGAACAAATTTTTAGAATCGATACTCCCTCAACCATGCAATTATTAAAAAATAGAAAACCATCAAAAGAGAATTCACCATGGTTTGGGAATATTGTTAACTATCTTACCTGTAATTACATTCCGTCTCACTGGACTTGGCAGCAGAAAAAAAAGTTCTTTTATGACTTAAAATTTTATTACTGGGAAGAACCAGACCTTTTCCGTAAATGTTTGGATGGGATAATCAGAAAATGTGTGCCTGATAATGAGATTTTAAGTATTTTATCGTTTTCCCATGAGCGTGAGGCAGGAGGTCATCATGGAGGATGGAAAACTGCTTTCAAAGTTTTACAATGTGGTTTTTATTGGCCTACACTATATAAAGATGCATACAAATATGTAAAATCTTGTAAATCTTGTCAAAAGTGGGGGAATATATCAAAAAAACATGAAATGCCTATGCAACCGATCTTAGAATGTGAGTTATTTGATGTATGGGGCATAGATTTCATGGGACCTTTCCCTATATCTTTTGGAAAAAGATTTATTTTAGTAATGGTTGATTATGTTTCGAAATGGGTAGAAGCTGAAGCTCTTCCCACTAATGATACCAAGGTTGTGCTAAGATTCCTTAAAAAGAATATATTTACAAGATATGGCATTCCAAGGGCTATCATTAGTGATAGAGGATCACACTTTTGTAACCGACCATTTACTAAGATAATTGAGAAGTATGGTGCAACTCATAAACTTGGAACACCCTATCATCCGCAAACTAGTGGACAGGTAGAGGTGTCAAATAGAGAAATCAAAAGGATCGTGGAGAAAACAGTGGACTCAAATCGTAAAAATTGGGCCGAAAGACTAGATGATGCATTATGGGCATACAGAACAGCCTTTAAAACACCAATTGGTTGTTTCCCTTATAAATTAGTTTTTGGTAAATCTTGTCATCTCCCAGTTGAATTAGAACACCGAGCTTTCTGGGCTATTAAATTTCTAAACTTCGATCCAAAAGCTGTCGGTGATCATAGATTACTTCAGTTAAATGAACTAGAAGAATTTCGCCTCGATGCTTATGAAAATGCTCGAATATACAAGGAACACACGAAAGCTTTCCATGACAAGAAAATCTATCGTCGTGAGTTCCATGTAGGTGATCGAGTACTCTTATACAATTCACGTTTAAAGTTATTTGCAGGTAAACTTAAATCAAGATGGACAGGTCCATATGACATAACTAAAGTCTATAAGTCTGGAGCTGTTGAACTAACTGATGGAAAAACGACTTTTATAGCCAATGGTCACAGGGTAAAGCTTTTTGTTGAAACTGAAGGGGTACCGAAAACAGAAGAAATATTATTTCTTAACGACCCTCCAACAGATTAAGGAAGCAGGAATTCTAAACTCAGCCGATTACGGGTACTATCTTTTTAATTCACTTTTTAATATGCAATTTAATTAGTTTCGTCTTTTACCGGATAGACGTTAAAGAACTGGAATGCCTTTTATTGATAGAATAGAAGTTTTTATTTTACTTTTAAAATTAGGTTTAGATAAAGATGTTGCCTTTAGAATAGAAACCTCAGTTTTTAATTTAAACAAAGAGCTGATAAGCGAAATCAGAGAATGAGATCTTTGTAATGGAAAATCGAGAAGTGCTATAAAGAGAAGGGCAAGATTTCTAATGAGATGTAGAATCATGGAAAAAGTGAACATAATGGAAAATGTGGAGACAAAGACAACCAAATCCCGGGATGAATGTTTGAAGGTAATTAAGATGGGAACGACTAGTGTGGTTATCCTAAAATCCCGATGGACAACAACGAGAGAATTCAAACGCATCATTTCTAGGAATTAGGTTGATGGACCGTTATTATAGAAATCTTGAAGATTTAAGAATGGTAGGAGTAGAATTAGATTAAGTTTTATGTTTTTTTTTCTCAAAAAAAAAAAAAATATATATATATATATATATATATATATATATATATATATATATATATATATATATATATATATATATATATATATATATATATATATAATAGTTAACTTGTACTTTATTTTAATTTTGTAATATATTTGTGTGTTGTTTTACTATGTTTTGCCTTTATGCGATATTATATAAACGCTCGTCTATATGACACGTAAAATATTTAACCGTTATAAAATTCATTTTATTTTCTAAACAAAATGTTTACTACCCATTAGACATCGGGACGATGCCAATTCGTAAGTGGGGAGTAGAGATTGGTTAGTAAATAAATTGAATTTAATATATCAAATGCTTAAACACTTAGTTTAATTATTCTTAAGAAAATAAACGAAATAATATATAATTATTATAATATGGATAGTATATTTGGATAGAATAATTTTTTTTTAACTAAGTAAAGTAATCTCAATATATTATTTCTATATTATTTATATCTATTTTAGATTTTTATCAAGATTTTAAGTATGTATACCTAGATAAATAGTATGAAATATTATTTTTTTGAAATTAGACAAAAGTTACTTATAATAATAATAAAATTTTAGAATGATTTTCTTTTCAAGACAAATATGAATTTGGAATCGGATTAGGAATGATGAGATTTTTGGCATTACTTTGACTAACTATGGCCAAATAAGCCTACCCGAATGTAACTTCCAATTTTTGTCCCCATCTCAGCCTTGTAGAGTGATCAAGACCTCACTCGAAATTAGCCATTATGATTAACTAGATATAACCGACCCTTAACTTAAAATGGTCTACATTTCCTTGAAATCCCGCAAGTTTAGTATGTACTTATGGATAGCGGTGACGACATCGAAATTCAATAATGGTATATGCTGAGATTGGAATAAATATTATTCAGAAGGCAATCTTTTATCAAATATTGTTATTCTCTAGAAAAAGAAAAATTGGAATAGTTAGGTGCTGATGTATTCATTCTCACCTCATGACGCTTGAAAGATAGTCGATTCTGGCAATGAGTTCGGATATGTTAGTATAAAAAAAATGGTTATTTTGAAAACAGTGTCAGGATGTTACTGATCAAGATATTTTTGATCAAAAGTTGAAGGTGTAAGTACATACGACTTGCTTCTATTTCTTTTGATTTTCCTTTGTTATCCTTTCGATTAGCCAAACACCCTGAGCCTGAACGTTATAAGCCATTTTGCCAACTACTTGACTTAGTCCTTGATTCCGAAATTTCATATAGTGGCGATTACAAAGTTATTCTAAGTATTTTATTTTTATTAAGTAATTCATGTATAATTTCATTCAGATAATATTTTATAACTAATTTATTAAGTTATACACACTTTTTATTTTTTTTAATAATCTTAGATAGATAAAATTAATATAATTATAATATTGACAGCATACGTTACTAAGTTAGAAATTTAGTATAGAAGAACTATATTATTTGCATTATAACATTTTATGTATTATCGCTTATTTTGCTCGAGGACGATCAAAAGCTAAGTTGGGAGTAGTTGATGTATGATAAAAATATAACTATATTATATGACTTTTTATATCGTATTTACGATAATATCGTATAAATTCTATAAAAATATATCTAAAAACTCATAAAAATCTAAATCGTTATAAATAGATATTATCTTTATAATTTTAGTAAAACTTATAGTTTTTGTGGTCAGAATTACTGTGTCTCGTGTTTTTGACTGTTTCATGGTACGTGTGATGAAAAAAATGAAGAATTAATATCGAAACAGTAGAAAACCGAAGAAGGATATTTTTCAAAGTCCGGCCCGAACCGAAGTAAACCGGCCCGAGCCGGAATCTCTCTGCCATCAGCACATGGGGCCTGACACAAGAGAATATCCATCAGAGCACCGCCCGAGCCGATCTCGACCCGCCCGCGCCCGCCTACTACCTCGACCTATAAATACACTGACTCATTTGCAGTGTGTGTGTGAAGTGTACCAATATATATATATCACTTATATATATATATATATATATATATATATATATATTATCTTAATCTAGTTACTAGTTATGTAAATACCGTAAAAGGCATTCTGCCGAAATAATAATGTAGTATAAGTATCGTTTTAATACTTAGAAGGATTATCAAGGCTCGTTGTTGTTAAAAGAGTTGTTATTTCCGGAGAATACGGCTCTGACGGTACAATTGTAATCTGGTAACTTTTTAATGTATTTATGTTTGTTTGTTATTATTAATATCTATATATTAGTTATAATGATATTAGGCTAACTCTATATCTAGCCAAGATATGAAATTGAATTAGTTTTATCTTTTTAGGGAAATAGATGATGACTATGTTAAAATTGAATTAAAATCGATTATAATGAATCTCTTTCTATTTGCACTTAATGAAAAGTTAAAATTGAATTAGCTACTCGATTTAACAAGAATCATAACCTAATGATGAACCCACTGAGAGAAGTTAGGATACGCGATCATGAATAGAAAGACCGGAGGGTAAAATGGCCACTGACAAACGGAATCCTATTTCCTACCGAAAGCGATTTGTCCTAGAAAAACAAATCTTATTGAAACTTGGACTCAAGATCTTATCACGTTAAAATCACCTGTTTAATTGAGCAATACTCAAAATACCGGCCGTATGATAAAACGGAGTTCCCGAGCTTGAGGATGACATTGGACAGAGGATTTTTGACGTATGACAATTTCATACGCTCGTGTGAGGAGGAGTTGTCTAGCTTAGGAGTACACCGGTTTAGCTATAATTGATTAACCTTAAAACAAGGAAAGATCAAGCACATCTATTTCTACTAAAAAGAGATACTGATTCAGTGACATATTCTTGGCAAGTTTCTACTAATATTACAAGTATTTATATCCTATATATTGTATTGGTACCTATATATATTTATATCTTTATATATCTGTTTTAGTTTTATGTATTTATTTACTGTTTTACGGTTACTAAAAAGGAAAAGGAAAAACTGCGACTTAGATTGAGTTAATAACAGCTTCTTGGTGTTTAACCACATTCTGAATTACCACACGTTTCCCAGAGGATTCGACACCTGACTCACCATACTAGCACTACAATTTGACCCGGTACACTGCCGGTTAAGGATTGCAATAGCACTAGTAAAGCACTAGTAAAGGTCCTGTCAGAGGCCCCCTATTGATTAAGTAGCATGCTCTGCTGACAACCTCTGCCCAAAATCTTCTTTCCAGACCAAAATTAGAGAGCATGGACCTTGCCCTCTCCTGAAGAATTTGATTCATCCTTAATACAACACCATTCTGCTGTGGAGTATTTATGACAGTATAGTGTCTGGAAATGCCTTCATTATTGCAGAATTCATCAAACTCAGACCAACTGAATTCCAGTCAATTATCAGTTCTAAGTCGCTTGATCTTCTTCCCTATTTGATTCTCAACTAGTGCCTTCCATTGCTTGAAGTGGTTGAATGCTCCACTCTTGTGCTTCATCATAATTACACAAACCATCCTTGAATAATCATCTATAAAAGACACAAAATACCTGTGACCACCCCATGAATCCACCCTTGAAGTTCCCCAACAATAAGAATGAACATAATCAAGTGTGCCTTTTGTGATGTGGATTGCTTTTGGAAACTTCCTCCTATGTAGCTTTCCAAACACACAGTGTTCACAAAATTCCAACTCATTGACCTTATGTCCCCTAAGTAGATCAGACTTACACGGAATTTGCATCCCTCTTTCACACATAATGACCCAATCTCATATGCCACACCTTAGTCAAATGTGACTGGTGAACCTCTGATTATTCAACAGTAGCAGAACCTAATACAGTAGACCCTTGTAGTATGTACAATGTCCTCTGCCTGATACCTTTCAGAATCACAGCTTCACCACTCCACCGTCATCTCTGAACTTGAACCATTTGCTGTCTAAAAGACTAAGTGTACCAAATTCTTGGTCATTTGTAGAATGATCCTAACCTCTTTCAGTGTGCAGAATTTACCATCATGTATCCTCAGCTGAACTGATCCAATCCCAAATATTTTGCAGACCTTGTTTTTAGCCATAGCAATATGACCTCCATCCACCCGTTGATAAGTTGAAAACCATGCCCTATTATGACACAAATGATAATATGCCCTAGTGTCCAGAATCCACACATCCCTGTGCCCTGCTGACTCTGAAACTGCTAAGGCCAGATCTTCTTCAAAGTTGGTGTCTTGTTCTTCCAAAGCAACAGTACCATGTTGAGTACCCTGCTGCATTTTTGTCTTTGGACATTCATTTTTTCAATGTCTCTGCTCTTTGTAGTAATTACAGACATCCTTAGCCTTAGAACCTCTGGAACCCTTCTTGGATTTCTTCTTTCTAGGATTGTCTGATCCTCTGCTGACTCCACTGGCCACCAACCCAAAGAGATCGATTGTCTATACTGAACCGATGATGCCTTATGGCGTAGCTCTCGAGCATGAAGTGATCATCTCACATCCTTCAATGACACTGAGTCCTTCCCAACAATAAAGTACTGCAGAAAATTCTCATATGATGCAGACAATGATACAAGTAAGATCAATGTTGCATCCTTATCTTCAATCTTCATATCAATATTCCTTAAATCCTGTAATATTGTGTTCAGCGGATCTAGATGATCCCTCAACTGAGTGCCCTCATGCATTCTCAAACTAAACAGACGTTGTTTAAATAAAAACTTGTTGGTTAAAGGCTTTGTCATATACAGACTTTCAAACTTGGACCACAACTTCTCTGATGTGACATCTTTAGCAACCTCTATGATAATACCGTCTGACAAGCACAACATAAATTTTGAATATGCTTTATCCTCTAGACTTGCTTTTTCAGTAGTACTTTCTTTTGTTGATTTAGATAGAGGACCCCATAATCACTTATGTTTCAACAAAGAACGCATCTTGATCTTCCACAAACTAAAACTATTCCTTCCTGTAAACTTGTCAATCTTGACGTTTAAAGCAGACATCTTTCTCTCCAGAAAAGCTTGCGTAGATCCTAAATCCTAGCGTCAATTATGACCTTGGTGCTAATCTACCTTGCTTCAAACAGATAAACGAATTTCTTGATAACCTGGACGCTCCAATACCAGTTTGTGGTTACGGATCGATCAAGAAGTGATGGTGATTGTGAGTAAGGATAAGCAATTAACAAGCAAACAAACAATGAAACAAGAAGAACACATATTTAACGTGGTTTCCGTCAATGTGCCGACTACTCCACGGACAAATGAAAATTATTTTACTATCACGAGAAAGTTACAATTACATGCAATAACAGATGGTATTTATAGTCTTGGGAACCAAACCCTAACCGACTTAAAAGTCAACCCAGTAAATGACTGAAATACCCCAGAAGTAACTTTTACCCATACGGAAAACCAAGCAAATGTATTCCCCAAGTACAAATGAGAACCAACTCAGCAAACACAAACTCAGCAGGTTGATCCACCCTGCTGATGTCCCAGCTGAACACAGATTCCGCAGAAGCTTCATGCATTGCTGACCAAACTAGGTTTCCACACAGACTCAGCAGCATAGTTTAAGTCACCATTACATTCTTACTTTCGCCGGTGTATATATTTTCTCACCCCAGTTTTTTCTCTTCCTACATGTGAAGCAAATCAACATTGTAGTTCAACCAAGTGATAATATGTGCAGTTTTCATAGTGTTAATGATAACAACGTCAGTTTACTTGTTTTCTTACTGGAATGTTTTGGAGTAGTGTAATTAAGGGGTTTAATCGTTAGTATTGTTAGCTAGTTATATCTAAAATTAATGATTCATTCTAGTTGCTAGATTTACTCGTTTGTTTTTGATTGCTTAGAACCGTGGATATTGGTTTTTATGCTAAATTTTTTCTTTTGTGTATGCATTAACCAATGATTAAAATTTACTGTAACTTCTTGTTAGATTGATTCCGATTTGAATATTATTGTGTTATGTATGTTTGTTGATTTTTCATGACTATTTATGTTAATTTGGTGTATGTTTTTTTCTTTTCGGGGGTTAAATGTAAATATATATAACCAAGGTACATAAAATACAAGAAATTACATCCTAAACAATAAAGGAACTAGGCTAAAACCTACACAGTGTTACAAAGAGGTTAGATTTGTTGATTCCAAGCAGCATAAGACCCCTGAGGTTATATGCTATAAGAAACAACAACCACTAAACACTTTACAACACCCAAAAACTACAAAAATGGGTCATATGAGAGCATAACTCACAGAGCCTATCCCAAGGGGTGTAGAGAAAGAAAGTAATCTCATACAACCACCAACAAGCACCAAAAGAAATCACAAAAGATGTACAAAACCCTAACCATCATGGGGTAAAAGTGTACAAAGGGAAAGCAGCCTGCATTATATAAAAGATATGTGTTTTAATACAATGCAGAACATCAGAAATCTTCATAGCAACACCATCAAGCCTCTTCATGTTTCTCATGTGCCAAAGCCAGTAAACAACAACAGAAACAGAAGCAGATCTGGCCACATTCCCATGGGAAGTACCCTACACTTCCTACTAATCCATCTAGCTGAACTGGCCACAGTTTCCAGCCTCCTGCTGATGCCTAACCACAATCTAATCTTGCCCCAAACCAAACAAGAAACAGGACACTGAAAGAATAAATGGGAAGCAGATTCATTTACCAAACCACACAGTGAACACAACTTATCATCAAAATGCAATCTGTCAGTAGTGAGCAGGCACTCCTTCATAGCCATCCAAAGCAAAAAAACAGTGTTTAGGGGTTGCCCTAGGGTTCCAGACAGAACTGTACCACCAAACCCTAGAACCATGCACCCCAAAGAAATTATAAGCCTTTCTAGGGCATAACTTAGGGCCAATAGACCAGGACTGCAGGAGAGCCGCAGAAGCATTTGCAGAACCAATACTATCCAAAATTATGTCCTTGATTCGGAACACAGATTTAACCAGAGCAGAATCACCATGCTTATACTGATAAGACCATAGATCCACATTCTTCAAATACTCTTCACTGATCCATTTCACCTAAAGGCTATCTTTTTTACACTTAAAATTCCAGAGAATTCTACACAAGAGTGACAGATTCCAGGGATCAAGCTGAAAAATCCCCAAACCTCCCTCAGATTTTGGTAAACAGACCTCCTCCCAACCAACTAAAGATTTCTTGTGGGAATCACAAGATCCCCTCATAAAAACCTCCTGCAAATTTGATCCATCTTCAACTTTACACTACCAATATTAGGATATATACCAAGCCAGAAACAGTACACCCCTTGGATGACAGAAAGAATAAGCTGTAGTCTTCCAGTATAAGACAGGGTGACACCCTTCCAGTTAAAAAAATAATTCCGCAAATAAGCAAACAAGGGATCATAATGCATTACATTTAGCCATACAGGACACAAAGGAATACCAAGATACCTTATAAGCAACACCCTTTCATTCATTCTAGTAATATCAAGTAATTCAGCTTTGTTATAATCATTTAAACCAACACAAAACATCTCAGACTTCTGTAAATTAGCAACAAGACCTGAGCATTCTCCAAAAACAGTTAAACATTTCATCAAAAGAGTGACATATATAGGATCACCTCTTGCAACAACATCAAATCATCAGCAAAAGCCAGGTGATTGATCTTCAAATTCTGGCAACCAGCATGATAATTGAACTCAGAATCCTCCCCCATAATCCTCAACATTCTTGAGAAGTATTCCATACCAATAACTATAAGAAAAGGAGAAAGAGGATCCCCTTGCCTCAAACCCCTCATACCAGGAAAGAACCCCTTCAATTCACCATTAATAGACAGGGAAAAAGGTGCAGTGGAAACACACAACATGATTCACTGCACAAACCTGTCAGGAAATCCAAAGCCCCTCATAACAGCTTCCAAAAAAGACCAATGAACAGAATTAAATGCCTTTTTGATATCCACCTTGATCATACATCTTGGAGGCCCTCATTTGACACCATAGTGTCTAATCAACTCTTGAAAGAGAAAGATTTTGTCTGTCATGGCCCTACCCTCAACAAAACCAGTCTGAGCTTCATCAATAAGATCAGGCAAGCAAGCAGAAAGTCTTGTAGCCAAAATCTTAGAAATCACTTTATAAGTAACATTACAACACGAGATAGGTCTATAATCTCCCAAAGTTGTAGCATGTGTGGTCTTAGGGATCAAAGAAATAACAACATGATTGATCTGTTTCAGCATTGCATCATTGTTGAAAAACTCCAAAAGCGCATTAGTGAAATCGGTGCCTACAATCTCCCAGATTTCTTGAAAAACCAGCAGATAGCCATCGGGACCGGAGATTTATCATCGAAAAGGAAAAGAGGGCCTCCTTACATCCACATCAAGAACATCTATAATCGGTTTTCCATTTGATCACTAAAAGCAGAAGGGCCAAATTAACCACATCCACATCAATAGGGGTAGCCAAAACTCGCACTCCAATAAATCAGAATATAAACCAACAAATGCATCTCCAATCTGACCATAAGAAGTAGTAAAGGTGCCATCAGCCAACATTATAGATGAAATGTGCTTTCTAACATTGTTCCTCTTCACCAAAGAATGGAAAAACCTGGAACCCCTATCACTAAGCTTCATATAATGCCCCTTTTGCTTTTTGAGATAAAGAACTAGCCTCAGCTTTTTCTAAACATCCACAGACTTTTTTCTGTTCCACAATTGGGATGCCGAAGACTCAATAGGCACCAGATTATACTGAGATTGTAGTTCACCAAGCACCAATTGAGCATTTTCAGGCCTGACAGAAATAAGTGCATAGTGCCTCTTATTCTAATCTTTCAAAGGTTTCTTAAGCCTTTTAAGTTTTTTTACAAAGTTGGTACATGGCGGTACCAGGAACACCTTGACTCCAATTCTGAGCAATAACATCTTTATAGCTATCATGTTGCATCCACATATTAAAGAACATGAAGGGTTTAATTTTGACCACAGAATCAGTAGAAATGGTGATTCTACAAGGAGAATGATCAGAATGTAGTCCTGCAAGTTCAAAAAAGGCCAAGGCATTCAGATTCTAGTCATACCAATGTGCATTGACCATAACTCTATCAATTCTAGTAAGAACAGCACCAGAGGACCAAGGGAAGTATTCACCAGAAGAATTCATATCAGACAAATTAGCATCCAAACAGCAGTCCACCCTATCCTGCATTTCATAATTAGTAGGGACATTCTCATTCAACTAATCATCAACATAAAAAATAGAATTTAAATCCCCTAAGACCATCCAAGGAAGAAAGGAACAAACAATCAATTCCCTAATACTGTCCCACAAACATCTTCTATGACCAACAGTGTGGAGGCCATACACAAAAGTAACCAAGAAACACTCTCATATGACTTACAGCTTCACCTTACAATGAATCCATTGAACATCCACTTCCAAAACCTCCACAAAAATAAAGGTAGTGTTGGTCCCTTGAAAAGGATTTGGTTAAGTTTAGGGGGGGTGAATAAACATAACACTTAAAATTTTTTGGAGTTAACAAACTCGGTAGAAGGTCGATGAGCATCTTGATCGCTCGATAGTTCATCTCACCACTCTCATGAGTCTGTGACAATAGATATTACTGAATTTGTTGCAGTGGAATATATTCAAATTAAGCCTTATTACTTGTTGTTAAAAAGATGATACTAAGTATTTGATACTCAGTAGTCTAAGTGTGTGATTCAGTTGCTAGTTTCAGTAAGTTGATATGATCAGTATACTAAATGCAGAAAGTAAGTAGGCAATTTTTATAGTTGTTCCAGCTGGTGTAATCCTGTCAGTCCACTCTTCTCATGTGATGTTGGAGGAAATTCACTAGAGATCTTTGAGGTTGCAGTTACAAAAGACCCTAAGCTATCTATCCTTCACCAATAACTATGCCTTCACAAACTGAATATTTGAAACAGGCAGGATTGCCTCTTCACCAGCTCCACCACAAACAACAGTTCTTGACATCTAAGTGCTTCTCTGTCTTCAGCAGGTTTCTTGTAAAAGAAAGTTTGAATCAAGTAAATGATTCAACAGTCAGCAGCTTGATCAGGATGAAATGATCAGCAGCTTGATGTCTTCAAGTGTGTGAACTTGATGTAACTTGATAGCAGGTTACAGTTGAAGAGTTTTCTGGATCAGTAGTTTTAAGCTCAGTGATGTCAGTAGGGTGATTTTCTTAATAAGAAACTTGATGGCTTGAGTTGATTATTTGTTTTTCATCACGTTTTCATCCCTTGTATCTGAATCATGAGTCTTCTATTTATAGGTGAGAATCCTGTGACTTATGTTTGAAATTCAAACATAGCCGTTTCAGTTTTGTCCCCATCTTGACTTGCTTTCTGTCCCTGTACATAGTACTAACACTGTGAGTTTGCTTTTGGACAGTTTTCAGTCTGTCCACCCTTTGACTTATGTCCATTGGTTAATCCTCTGAATCTTTCCAATGTTCAATTCATCTTGGCCATTGATTTGTTGACAATGTAATCCATCCTTATCCTTGTAATCTTCCAATGTAACCTTTAATTAAATCGAGATTTGTACTCAACAGATGCCTGTGTATATTGGTCTGCTGATGTTCATGTCAGTCAGCTATTTTAAGTCTGCTGTGTTTATGAAACACTTCAGCAGACTGTCTTTTCATCTAACTTTTTATTATTAAGTTAGAGTACACCATTTTAAACATAACTAAGTTACAATCACCACTTAACATACCATGCTCTTGATGCTTGTTTCAAACCATAAAGTGCTTTGTTGAGTCTGTACACTTTATCTTCTTGATCTTTAACTTCAAAACCAGGAGGTTGCTGAACATAAACTTCTTCCTCTAGAATGCTATTCAAAAATGCACTCTTGGCATCCATCTGGTATACTTTGAAGTTTTTGTAAGAAGCATATGCCAAGAATATTCTTATAGCTTCCAATCTTGCAACTGGGCATATGTCTCATCAAAATCTATTCCTTCAGCTGGAGAATAGCCTTTTGCGACTAGTCTGGCCTTATTCCTTACAATGGTACCAGATTCATCCAGTTTGATTATGTATACCCATTTAGTTCCAATTATATTTGCATGAGTAGGCCTTTCCACTAGTGTCCAAACTTGGTTTCTTTCAAACTCATTCAATTCTTCTTGCATAGCAATTATCCAATCTTGATCAGATATAGCTTCTTCAACAACTTTAGGCTCCATTTGAGATAGAAAACAAGTAAACATTGCTTCCAATTGTCTTCTAGTCCTCACACCTTGCTGTATGTTCCCAATAACTTGCTCAGCAGGGTGATCCCTCAGCCATTATGGATTTTGGTTAGTTTGGTTCTCAGGAACCTCATCTTCAGTAGGGTCTGATGTTGCTTCAGTAGGGGGTTCAGCAGATCCTTGAACTGCTTCAGTTGTTGCATCAGTAGTGTTACCAGCAGGTTCTTCAGCAGGGGCAGAGTCAGAAAATTTTAAGTCATTTATCCTTTCCAAAACATCAACACATTCTGCATCAGTGACCTGGAGATTCTCAGCAGGTTCTAAAACTTCATCTTTCATTCCAGTGAACTTTGGTTCATCAAATACAACATGTATTGATTCTTCATGTTTCAATGTCCTTTTATTCAGTACTCTGAATGCCTTGCTGACAGAAGAATATCCCAAAAAGATTCCTTCATCTGATTTATGTTGGAATGTCTTCAATTGTTCCTTATGATTCAAAATAAACATTTGCTTCCAAATGGATGGAAATAAGATATATTTGGTTTTCTTCCATTCTATATCTCATAAGGTGTCATCAGCAGCTTCTTGTTCACTATGGTCCTATTTTGTGTATAGCATGTTGTATTGAATGCTTCAGCCCAATATCTTTCAGGTAATAATGCTTCACAAGTCATAGTCCTCCAAAACTCTTTTTGTTGATTTCTTAGTCTTTGACTTGAAGCTTGACTTGGTTTGTTTACCATGCTGACATGCATCACATATAGCATCCTTTTTGAATGTAATCTCAGGCAAACCAATCACCAATTTCTTTTTCACCAACTGATTGATAACATCAAAGTTAAGATGATTCAGCTTCTTATGCCACAACCAATTCAGTTCTGACTTAGTATGAACAATCAGGCATGTCTTCGGAATAGCGATGAGACCAATCCACAACATACATGTTTTTTTGTCTTCTACCAGCCAACACAACTTGTTCACCTCTTCCACTAATGAAAACACAAGAGTAGCCTTTGTCAAAAGTGACCTTGTAACCCATGTCACAAAAGCTGTCCAAAGGCTCAACGAGAGTTGTAGTCCATCCTTCCACAAATGCAACATTCGGATAGTTAATCCATTCCTCACAAGTGTACCATATCCTCTTGTGTATCCTGGGGTATTCTTGTTTCCAAAATTCGCTCTTGGACCATCCTTTGCCACATAATTTGTCAAACAATGCTTATTCTTTTTCATATGTCTGGAACATCCACTGTCAAAGTACCAGACACCCTACAAAATAAAGTTAATGGATTTTAGGTACACAAAACTGTTTGGGTCCATAGTGGTCAGTGGTAAGCATGACCCTTGGCAAATTACCATAAGGTCTTCTTTGAAAAGCATTATACTTTTGTTCATATGTGTATTCCACACTTCTATAAGATCTAACATTTGGTTGTGTAGGATTCACATATGCTTTCTGGCCTTTTGGTACATAATGTTGTTTGAAGTGATTTCTATTGTTAGAAGCACTAGCATAACCATAGGTTTGCTGTCTGTTAGGAGCAGCCATGTGATGTGGAGTCTACTGAGGTCTTGGATAAGTCCTCTGCTGAGTCCTCTGCTGATTCCATTGCTGAGGTCTTACCCTAGCATTATGGTTATATCTATTGTTTCTAGCAGTAGGGGCAGGAATATTCCAATCATCATTAGTAGAGAACAATCTACCTTTCCCTCTGAGATAAGTATCCCTAGAATGATTAACATTTTTAGGTTTATGATTCTTATCCTTGGAATAATTCGATTTTTGCCCTTTTGTGGTCCAAAGAGACATGGCGGCCAGTCTCGCTATCGGCGAGTCTAGAAGGTCCAACAGTCCTACTTTTGGATTTACCCCTTTTGTTGGTATCTTTGACCTTTTGACTTCGATTTTGCTTCTTTGAAGTCTTCTCGAGAGGCTTCACCGCCTCAACAACCCTTTTGGAGTTGGATCTTCAGAGGTACAAACTTAGGACCAATTACGGTACTAGGTTCAAGAACCTTCTGGATCCACTCTTAGTAGATTGTTGAGTTCCAAATCCAAGGCATGTTCTATCACCATAAGGCTTTACAGATTTGAATGCATTGGAGGAACTAGATTGTTCAGTAGATTCAGCAGCTACTGAATGTACAGAAGACTTTTGCTGATATTGTTCAAAATCTTTTTACTTTCCTTTGAGAGTTCTTAATTCAGCTTTTAACCTTTCAACATCTGTTTGAAGAGCTTCTTTTTCTGCCTTCACAATCTCACAACCAGATTGTATTTTCCTCAGTTGATGATGGCATCTAAAGTTTCTTCATTGTCAGAATTTTTAGGATTTGAACCACAAGTTGATTCACAATCATGTTCAGCAGGAGTATTTATAGATACAGAATTGTATACCTCCTCGGTCTCTTCCATATTTGCCATTAAAGCATAATCATCCATATCAACAACAAGTGCAGTGTCATCAGATTCATTTCCTATTTCTGATTCAACTTCATAGCCTGATTCATCATCAGCAACCATTGCTTTCTTGCCAGGTCTTCTTTGCTGATTCTTATTCTTCAGTAGGTCTGGACAATCAGGTCTGAAATATCCAGGCTTCTTGCAGTTGGAGCAAAGATAACCAGGTTCCTTTTTCTGTTTTAGATCAGGACAGTCAGGTTTGAAGTGTCCTAGTTTCTTGCAATGAAAACACAAGTAATCATTCTCTTTCTTGGATTCTTCCTTCCTCATTTCACTTGATTTATTTGTGAAATTCCTTGGAGAATCCCTTCATATTTTCATCATTCTGATTTTCTTGCTCAGTAGGGCAATTTGCTCCTGCATCTCATCCAGTACATCATCTTGACCACCTGTTGATTCTTCTTTGTGTGCAGCAGCCAATGCAGTAGTCTTTGGTTCTTCTTTTTCAGTCTCAGGAATAAGTTTCTTACTGAATTCATATTCTTTGAGATCTGAAAACAGTTTGAAGGTGTCTTCTTCATGTAGACTCCTGGATTCTTCTATGGCTGTAACCTTCATCTCCCAAACCTCTTTTGCAGGTAGGGCTTCTAAGATTCTTGTATTGATATCTTCTTTTGTATTGATCACATTCAGCAAGGTGAGTTCATCCATGATAGCATTGAATCTTGACTCTATTTGCTCAATGGTTTCATTTGATTTCATTTTGAAATCTTGGAACTTCTTTTTGGCAACACTGACCTTGTTTTTCTTGATAGCATCAGTGCCTTCACAGATTAGTTGTAACTTATCCCAAAGTTCCTTTGCAGTCTTGTAATCCTTCACTTTTATGTACATATTGCTATCCAAGGTTCTGTATATGATATCAATAGCAATATTGTTGAGTTTTTTTATCTTTTTCTATCTTCAGCATTCCACTCTCTTTTTGGCTTTGGAACATACTGAGTTTCACATTCCACAGTTACTGACTTAGTGATCTCCAGTGGTCCATCAGTTAGCACATCCATCATTTCATCATGTGTTGCAGCTAGAAAATCCTTTATACGATGTTTATGTTCATCAAAACGATCTAAGGAACACATCAACATAGTTCTAGCATACTGGTTGTTATCCATGATGCAAAGCTTTGAAAATCCGAAACTTGAAAAAGTTTTCAAAGTATTTTCACAAGCACAACAAGTAGGATTACTTCAGAACAGAAGCACCACTCCGATACCAATTGTTGGTCCCTTGAAAAGGCTTTGGTTAAGTTTAGAAGGGGTGAGAATAAACTTAACACTTAAAACTTTTTGGAGTTAACAAACTCAAAGAAGGTCGATGAGTTCTTTGACTACTCGATGAGTCTGCTTGACCACTCAGTAGTCTGCTGACAATAGATATTACAGAATTTGCTGCAGCGGAATATATTCAAATTAAGCCTTATTACTTGTTGTTAAAAATATGATACTATGTATTTGATACACAGTAGAGTAAGTGCGTGATTCAGTTGCTAGTTTCAGTAAGTTGATGTGATCAGTATACTAAATGCGTAAAGTAAGTAGGTAATTTTATAGTGGTTCCGGGTGGTGTAATCCTCGCTACCCACTCTTCTCCTGTGATGTTGGAGGAAATTCACTAGAGATCTTTGAGGTTGCGATTACAAAAATCCCTAAGTCATGGTCCTTCACCAATAACTATGGCTTCACAAACTGAATATTTGAAACAGGTAGGATTGCTGCTCCAAAATATTCCACTGGTCCTTGAAGTGTAGGATTTCCTCTTCACCTGCTCCACCACAAACAACAGTTCTTGACACCTAAGTGCTTCTCTGTCTTCAGCGGGTTTCTTGTAAAAAAAAGTTTGAATCAAGTAAATGATTCAACAGTCAGCAGCTTGATCAGGATGAAATGATCAGCAACTTGATGTCTTCAAGTGTGTGAACTTGATGTAACTTGATAGCAGGTTATAGTTGAAGAGTTTTCTGGATCAGTGACTTTAAGCTCAGTGATGTCAGTAAGGTGATTTTCTTGATAAGAAACTTGATGGCTTGAGTTGATTATTTGTTTTTCATCACTTTTTCTTCCCTTGTATCTGAATCATGAGTCTTCTATTTATAGGTGAGAATCTTGTGACTTATGTTTGAAATTCAAACATAGCCATTTCAGTTTTGTCCCCATCTTGACTTGCTTTCTGTCCCTGTACATAGTACTGACACTGTCAGTGTGCTTTTTGACAGTTTTTAGTCTGTCCACCCTTTGACTTATGTCCATTGGTTAATCCTCTGAATCTTTCAATTGTTCAATTCATCGTGGCCATTGATTTGTTGACAATAACAAGGCTTGTAATACATCCTTATCCTTGTAATCTTCCAATGTAACCTTTGATTAAATCGATATTTGTACTCAGTAGATGCCTGTGTATATTGGTCTGCTGATGTTCATGTCAGTCAGCTATTTTAAGTCTGCTTTGTTTATGAAACACTTCAGCAGACTGTCTTTTCATCTACCTTTTTATTATTATGTTAGAGTACACCATTTTAAACATAACTATGTTCCAATCACCACTTAACATATGGAACGTAGACCTTGTACACAATGTATATGTAATCAGTTTAGGTCATCACATACTTTCCTAAATTCTGAATCCACATCCTTGACTTTAAATACTAAGTTTGATCCCTTAGCCTTCAACAACTGAGTTTGAACCCTCAGCCTTCAACAACTGAGTTTGAACCCTCAGCCTTCAGTCTTCAGTAGGTTCCTAACTAGTCTACTGACCTAGTTACCTTACTGACCTAGACATGTCTGATGATAAAGTCAACTGACCTAATTACAATGCTTGTTTGATCAAACCTATACAAAAATCAAACTCTAATAAACCTATACATTTGATCTAGACATCTTTTTGCCTTTGCTCTATAACAGCTAGTCTGGCACTCATCATTAAAACTTAAAATAAGTCCAACAGGTAGGATCCCAAATAACCAACAATATATTATTATCATACTGATCAAAGTTGATAACAGAATTCCTAGTAGGAATTTTGTTGCTCAAAAAATAATCCAAACTATTTTGAGACAATTTGGTCTCAAGGATTCCAAATAAGGTAATCTTATGTTGTCTAAGGAATTTGACAACAACAGATTGTTTAGTGACCTTATTGAACCCTCTAACATCCCAAAATCCTATCATATTTGTCTACCTAGAGGTGATCTACCCCAAGAGACAACATCAATATTTTTGTTACCATTTCCAAAAACACCTGCAGTGTTATGCCTATTATTCTTCTTTTTCCTCCTTGATATTTTGTACATAGAAGCAACAGTGTCACCCTTATTCCTCAAATCATCTGCTTCAACCTTATCTACCCAAACAGTACCCTTGTCAGGAGATAACACATCAAATGTATTAGTAACAAGGGTAGACACATTCTCACTGGACACCTCTTTACCCTTGCTATTTCCAGCCACACTCTTACCCTTATCAATACCATTATTCTATCAATAAATGCTGCAACAGGAGATGAAGCAACACCATGAATGTGAACATTATCGATGAGGTGGAACCTTATCGAGAGTAGGAGCATTATCATTGGTAGGGGCATTATCATTAATAATTATCGCTTTCTTCTTCTTTGAGGGGTTAGGTTTTGAAACACCTGGTTTTTTTTACCTAGCCACATACAAAACATGAACTTCAATCTTAGAATCATCACATCCTACAACATTGTGCCCTAGTTCATTACACTTTGTACAAAACTTAGGCATTTCTTTATGCAAAAAAGGCTGTATAAGAACCTTTCCATCATGCAATGTAATAGGAATCATAGAGGGCAATTTTAACTTGAGATCCACTTTAACAAGGCACCTGGAAAAACTCAAAACTTTTCTAGAGGTTGTAACTTTATCTGTGTACTGAGGACTCCTAATGAAGGAGCATATTTTACTCAGTGCCCTATCTTTCCAAAGTCTCAAGGGGGGATTTGGCAACTGCATCCAAATAGGAAACACAGAACAAGCTTCCTTGCTGAAATTAAACATCACAGGCATCTTCTTCAAAATCATAGGCTTACCAAAAGCATAAAAAGGTCCAGTCTGCAACACATCATTTAGATTAGATTCTTGCTCAAACAGGTACACTATCCAACCAGAATTATGGTAGTGATATCTACACTTCCTAGGCCAAGAGTTCACAATATTCTGAATAGCATCCCTTCCAGGAAATTTGGCAGGAAATATGCCAATAAGACTAAGCTTCTCCATGCTTTCATCATTCTCATCTTCCTCCTCCAAATACACAGTTTGTCGGGAAATTCAATCAACATGATCAGTCAAAATGACCACATCATCAGATGGTTCCCTTTTTCTTTAACAGTTGGGCCCAAGAAGCAACCTCATCCACAGCTTTAGCAGCATTATCTCTAAAAAAATCTCTTGATTGAGCATCAACATGTGCATCCTCCACATCAACAATAACATCAACTATAGAAGCAGCAACAACAGGTACCACATCATTTATATGACAGAAGAATCACCATCAGTGAAAGGTGTGGCAATCTCCACAATATTAGTAGAGACATGATCCACGCCTAACTGAGTCCCCTGCTCCACCACACATCCTAGTCCTAAAGTATTAGCCACACCATCAGTAACAGGTCCTACACCCGAAGAACTAGGTTCAACAGGTGCAAGAGCAAGTCCAGCAGGTGCACTAACACTCTCATTGGCCTTATCCAAAAGAAGGCCTACATTGAGCTATCAACTTGAGCATCATTCAACACCAATTATGCATTATCAGACTGTTTTTCAACTTCTAGTAGTTCTTAAAGTGTAGTAGAACTTACAAGATCAGAGTCACTCATATTAACCTTCTTTTTTGCAGTGTTGATAGCCTGGGTAACCAGTTTTCCGGACTTCAACCTCATAGCCTCATAAATTGCTACACAATAGAGCAGATTCCTATTAACAGTGGTTTTTACAGTTTATATGACTTTATTTCGTAGCAATTTCCTTTGTGTTTTATTACTTTTTATAGAAAAGTAAGTGTTTAAATGATTTATTGAAAGAATGCGTATGGGAATGATTTGAATGAAAAGTTGAGCTAATTTCGTGATTTTATTGGTGATTATCTATGGTTTTACACTTTGCGTGTTTTTATGGTTTTGTAGGTACGCGAACATGTCATAAAAGGAGATCTAAACGGAAGGAAGAAGATGCAAGTCAAACTTGTAATGGAGATGGACGAGCGTCTGAGGTCCCGTCGAGCTGGACGGGTGTCTGAAGGGATGGACGAGCGTCCAGAGGAGCCACCTGATTCAGAGTATTGAGATTTTTGCTGAACGAGCGTCCAAGTTTACATATGACGGGCGTCTGATCAGACTCGGCCAGACTCGAAGATTTCAAGCAAGATGGACGGGTGTTCAACCCCTTGGACGGGCGTCCAGCCGCCGACATAGCAAGGACCGACTTAAAAACCTATAAATAGTCGCGTTTTCTGAACCCTAAAATATATAGAATCCATCCCTGGCCGCCCCAGGCCCCTTTGGGGGTGCCTTTGCTGCGTTTTTCTGTTCCCAATAACATATTTTCATCTACTTTTTATTTATATACCAACGATGAGTAGAGGCTAGGCGATTTGAACGAGCTTTGTGAAGCCATCTCTGCAACATCTTGATTTCGTCTTTGGGATTGTTTGTGTGTTTTAATTCAAAGTTTGTATCTTTATTATGTTTAATTTGTTTTTATGCAATTATATCGATGGATTGTTGCATGTTTGATGTTTAACGTTTGATGAGAATCGTTGTTAAACTTAGATCACTGTAGTAAAGATTAGATTTTTAACCTAAAAATAACGAGAGTTAGGTTAATTTCTAGGTTGCTAGATTGAGAAATCTTACACCTTTGTTGTGAAAGCGTTAATCTTTAAGATCGAGAGATGAGAGATTAATAGGCGAATTATCTAAGAGATTAGAAATTCATACTTTTGATTGGTGAACCACAATCTTCATTAAATCTTCACTAAACAATCTAGAGAGAGGAAGTTGAGGGTTGTGAGATTGGTGGATCATTGCTTGTTCGGTTTCAATTTATTTGTTATCATCTTAGTAATTTTATTATCTTTTTAGAATAGAATTATTTTCATTAGTTTGGCTCAGAACTATCTTTCCTGGCTTTGGATTCTAGATCATCTGTCCGGTTTATTGTTTTCGTTTTCTTTAGTTACTTTTGTTTTATTTTTCGTGACAACTTTAGAGAAATTAAGAACTAGACCAACCTCGATTCCTCGTGATTCGACTCGGTTGTAACTACTATACTACGATCCTCGCACTTGGGGTAAACCGGATTTATTTTTATTACTTGTTTATTTTTCATTAGATAAAATCCGAGACAAGTTTTTGGCGCCGTTGCCGGGGAATCGGTACGGTTGTCTAGTTTTTCAATTTTTAATTTTTTTCGTAGGTAGGTACCTGTAGAGTTGTTGTCATCATAAAAAAAATAAAAAATTTGTGTTTTCGTGACTAGTACGGTGTCAGGAGTCCTGGAACAAAATTTGATTTTACCAGGAAAATTTTTGCTTCATTTTCCACGAAATTTGGCAGGAAAATAAATTTTCCAGGAAAAATAAATTATGTTTCTGTTTTTTTTTCCGAACATGTTTCGAGTCTGTTTTAGTTTAATTTTTATTTAGTGATTCTAATTAAATGTCATCCACTGGGATTATGCAAGATCAGATCGCCACACTGCAAATGGCAGGCGGCGTACACAATGTCGCGTAATCCTATGGGTCAAAACCACTATTTTCCACAGAACTCACAAGTTCTGTTCTGTGGAAGGTGTTGTCGACCGGCCATGCTATTGGCGATGTCGCTTTCTTTCCCCTCCTGCGTATCAAGTTAATGATGTCCGAATCGTGGGCGATGCGATCCCCGGTCATATGCCACGGCTATGTGACAATGTGGGACATAATTCGCTTTTGTCCTATGGGTGGTGGACAGAGCGTTTTCGATGGCGATAATATCGCGGTTTAACAATCGCCTTCTGCAGCCACGAAATTTCCGAATCGTGGTTTCAATCAGACTTGGAATTTCTATCAAAACCCGAACTTCATTCAGGACCAAGATATCAACTTTTCCAATCAAAATCAAAGTTGGTCTGGCCAAACTTTTCCACACCACTTTCGTAACTCTCAAGACCCCTCTCACTATAGTAATCTTGAAGTTAATTGGAGGAGCAGAACATTACTATCCAACTCCTTTTTGGTAGGCTTGCGGATATTGGGAGACGGATCGGGCAAATGGCTCAAGACCAAGGCATTGACCTAACTCCCGCACTCCCCTATGATGGAGAAGATACTTACAATTATGGTGCAATTTATGAGAATCAAGTCCAGTAAAGCCCCAACTATGCACCAGCATACAATGGTGGGAGTAGTAACTATCCTTGTTCTCCGTTGGGTCAAGAGCAAAGCAATTGGCAACAAGGAACGATTGATGAGCTGGAGCCTGATATGGATCGGCTTAAGTTACAAAGGTTAGAAACTTCCTTCCCTCCTGCATGGTGTGATGATGAAGACGGTTGTCCTATGATGGATCCGACATCAGAGATGGTTGAAGATGTTAATCACCAAGAAGGTGAAGAAATACACCCGGTGTTGGAGAACATAGAGGACGATGTGCCTAAATTAGAGATAAGTCACCCGGAGGAAGTCGCATCTGAGGAGCCGTTGAGGCCAATAAGTGTTGAGGTGGTTGTGGACGAGCGAGTGAGCGTAAAGGAAGTGATCTTCCCACTTGATCACTATGTCATGAACTGGGATGTGGAACCCCCTAATCCCGTTCTTCTTTTATTGGGAAGATACTTCATAAAGGTCCTTCAAGCCATGGTTCCATTAATTTCCTATGAAGGTGAGTTGGATGGCTCGTATACTGAATATTCGTTGAAGAACCATGCGAGAAGGACGTATCCGTTTGATAATGGATAGTGAGCTAAGTGGGTCTAGCCAAGACACTAAAGAGAGGCGCTTGTTGGGAGGCAACCCAATATTAAGAAAAGTTTTTGCTATTATTATTTTATTATAGTTTTGTTTGTGTTGAACGAAAGATAGTTTTCTTCTCGTTGTAGTAGTTTTGTATTGTTTTGTTTTGTCTTGGGTTTTGGTGTCGGTTTTTGTGGTTAGGTAACTTGCATTTTCGTAATTTGAAAAATCAATGTGTTTCCTTCCTCCTGCCGATGTTAAATTTGTGCACTACTTTTCACATAGATTCGGTTATTATCATTTTTTTTGCATTGCTTATGCTTTGTTCCATGATATTGCCTTGTTTATCATCTTTTGTGCCCCTATCCCCGAGGTACGTTTTGTTTTGTTTTTCAAGTGTGCAGGACATTTTTGATAGCAATTGTGAGCTTTTAAATGATGTCGGTTTTCCGTGGATGGCCCACGCCTATCGATTTCTTCAAGCGTTTACGATCGACTCGCGACCACTTCCGCACTGCCAAATTCGAACTACAATCACCTAAGTTTTTCTTATTCGCACAACATGAGGACATGTTGTTATTTAAGTGTGGGGGAGTAAGGGATTGGTTGTTTGTACCTACAAAATGTGCTTAATTTATTATGCTTATTATACTTACCACCATTCTTAAAAAATTCAAAAATTTTAAAACATCCATTTAAAAACCATCCGTCCCGAGCATGAGTTTATTTTGGCTTACTTACTTGTTATATTCCCATACTTGTGCTCAGTTGACTAGTATTTTAGCATAGACCTTTCATGAATAAGACTTTACTCGAATTCTTTTCACGTAAGCCTCTTCGATGACGAGCTGAACTTAGGAAACTGTACCCATTTAAACCGATGATGTTTTATTCTGGTTATCAGACCGTTCGCTTAGTGCTAATGTCATAGAAATTGTAATATGTGCGTAGTTGGAATTGAAGTAGGAAGTATCGTGAATATACCGAAGTCTGAATGTGATAAGTGAAACGTGACTATTGTTCTTTAAAAAGTATGTTAAAAGTTGTTTAAAGAGAATGAATTAATTGGGTGTGTCGGAAGCTGGTCGATGATTTGAGTGAGGTAGGGCATATCTCGAATGTCCTATACCACTATGATGACCAAAAGCTCATGGCAGTCAGAAGAAGTTGCCTTATGATTTGAGTAAGGTAGGGTATATCACGAATGTCCTATTCTGCTATGACGGGCAAGAGCTCATTCTGATGTGTGTTTAAATGTGAAAGATAAATTAAATCAACTTACATAAGGAATTTGGTATGAATAAGTGGAAGACTTAGTTATCGCCTACCTTATCCCCAAAGATAGGCCAAGGTATATGTTGTAGGAATATCCTCAGGTACAACCGAAAAGATTTAAAAACACATGTATTACTCTAGTCATGGCGTGAGTAGTTTTGTAGGGCGTATGTATGGTCAGGATGATTCATTATCTGTCTTAAATGGGTGTTGGTTGGTTAGCTTGACTTTAATTGTCAAGTGTGGAATCAGTGGAAGTTGAAGAAGGCTTTGCACACACTACACATTTGAGTAGTTGTTTATTACATGGGATGTATGTTTCTGATGCTAGTCGACCGGTTGTGATTTGAAATATGGGATTTTATGTGGTTCAATGCTTGAGTAAGTCTATGTTTTGTTTTGTTTTGCTCGGGATGAGCAAAAGCTAAGTGTGGGGGAGTTGTTAACGGTGGTTTTTATGGTTTATACGACTTTATTTCGTAGCAATTTCCTTTGTGTTTTATTACTTGTTATAGAAAAGTAAGTGTTTAAATGATTTATTGAAAGAATGCGTATGAGAATGATTTGAATGCAAAGTTGATCTAATTTCATTATTTTATTGGTGATTATCTATGGTTTTACACTTTGCGTGTTTTTATGGTTTTGTAGGTACGTGAACATGTCATAAAAGGAGATCTAAACGGAAGGAAGAAGATGCAAGTCAAACTTGGAATGGAGATGGACGAGCGTCTGAGGTCCCGTCCAGCAGGACGGGCGTCTGAAGGGATGGACGAGCGTCCAGAGGAGCCACCTGATTCAGAGTATTGAGATTTTTGCTGAACGAGCGTCCAAATTTACATATGACGGGCGTCTGATCAGACTCGGCCCGACTCGAAGATTTCAAGCAAGATGGACGGGCGCCGCCGACATAGCAAAGACCGACTTAAAAACCTATAAATAGTCGCGTTTTCTGAACCCTTAAATATATAGAATTCCATCCCTGGCCGCCCCAGGCCCCTTTGGGGGTGCCTTTGCTGCGTTTTTCTATTCCCAATAACATCTTTTCATCTACTTTTTATTTATATACCAACGATGAGTAGAGGCTAGGCGATTTGAACGAGCTTTGTGAAGCCATCTCTGCAACATCTTGATTTCGTCTTTGGGATTGTTTGTGAGTTTTAATTCAAAGTTTGTATCTTTATTATGTTTAATTTGTTTTTATGCAATTATATCGATGGATTGTTGCATGTTTGATGTTTAACGTTTGATGAGAATTGTTGTTAGACTTAGATCACCGTAGTAAAGATTAAGTTTTTAACCTAAAAATAACGAGAGTTGTTAGGTTAATTTCTAGGTTGCTAAATTGAGAAATCTTACACCTTTGTTATGAAAGAGTTAATCTTTAAGATCGAGAGATGAGAGATTAATAGGCGAATTATCTAAGAGATTAGAAATTCATACTTTTGATAGGTGAACCACAATCTTCATTAAATCCTCACTAAACAATCTAGAGAGAGGAAGTTGAGGGTTGTGAGATCGGTGGATCATTGCTTGTTCGGTTTCAATTTATTTGTTATCATCTTAGTAATTTTATTATCTTTTTAGAATAGAATTAGTTTCATTAGTTTGGCTCGTAACTATCTTTCCTGGCTTTAGATTCTAGATCCTCTGTCCAGTTTATTGTTTTCGTTTTTCTTTAGTTCTGTTTTGTTTTATTTTTCATGACAACTTTAGAGAAATTAAGAACTAGACCAACCTCGATTCCATGTGATTCGACTCCGGTTGTAACTACTATACTACGATCCCTGCACTTGGGGTAAACCGGATTTATTTTTATTACTTGTTTATTTTTCATTAGATAAAATCCGAGACAATTCTGCCACCTCCACCACTGCAGGAGCATCAGCCACACCACCCACACCAGGTGCAGGTTCAGCTCCTGCCTACTTCCATGAAACATGGGGGTCTAGTAGCATATTATTTTCCAAAGTGTTTCCATCTTCATCTTGAGCTGCAGGAAGAGCAACAATGGCATTGGAGGTGCTGCAACCTGCAAATCAACATGGCCTACAATAATAATTGATTAAAACATGAACTTACCAAATTTATAAGGCTCTATTCATATTTTGTGCTCCTAGAATAGGCAGGAGTTTTCCCTAATAACACTTTGAATAAAATTTCCATTGACATTTCTTTAGTACGAAGGCATTGCAAACTTCTATCTATTGCAAGTCAATTTCATTGTGAGATGCTTATCTTAGGCTGTATGTTCCAGAATGTATGGTGTCAGCTAAGAAATTGACACCTGGAATCAGGGGCCAATTTTGTCAAGTGCAAGAGAGAAAGCTTATGTTTTGTTTGCTGATGGGTATGTGCTTTGTGCTTGTGTACTTTGAAGGTTGTGGGGCATTTAGAAATATATGTATTATGTCAAAACCTAAACTCTATCCGGAATATCTCAAATCCTTAAAGGTGTTGGAGTTGATGATCTTATATAACTCAATTGAATGAACCATATGTTATTCACACTCCTAGAACTTTATACAACAGAAAGAAATTTTTGTCCACATTTTTGGGTCTTATTGAGAGCAAAACAGGACGTGTTCTTGTTGCAATCAACCCTTTCAAGGATTTTCATATGGATGGGGATAAGTATGTGCATACAAACAGAAACTTGTGGCCAGCCCTCATGATTGATATTGCTGATGATGCAGACACTAAAATGATGATTGTTACAACCGTATCGCAATTTAGAATGTACAAATTGTTTTCCATATTATGTTTCTTATAAGAACTCATTTCTAATCTTCTTTTACTAAATCTTTGCCTTTGTTTTTGTTTAACCATTCATTCACCGTTTTGTTTTAGTTCAACCATTCCTTCTCCGCTTGTACTGGATTGTCTTGTTGGTGCTCATCTAAATCTTTTAATTGTTGTATATCATCGACTCCTCATGTAGTTTATGTTTGCCGAATGTTACCTTTTAGTTAAAAGTTTAATTTATTTTCTCCTTGTAGTTGGGATCAGGTGTCGTAGGATGGTTGAAGGTCATGTCCATTGTTGTCTTTAATTTTCTTTGGGAACAATTCAAAATGACATTTTTTGGCATGCATCCTTGTATTAGTTAGAATGTTCCTGAGACAAGCCAATGTTTAAAAATAAGAATGGAGTCCGTCTTTAATGGTGTGTCTTCTTTTTCTTAAACATCAGATTAAAAAAGGTTAGTGTTACTAATCCAATAATATACTAGATGACGATGCCGGAAATCGTCTATCAATAATTCCGGGCCGTATACATTTTGTGACAATCGATCCAAGAGAAAACAATAATGGGGATGGTTTTTGTGAGGAACATTTTATTATGTTTTGATGATGGCCATACTAGCTGTTATAGCAAGCCTAAAATAAGTTAGGAATCTCTGTATAAGTCTTTACTTAGAGTCTGACATGTTGTATAAGTTGAGTCAGACAAGTATTGTACTAGTTGGTAGGATGGCGAAGTAAAACAGAAATCCGGCAGAGTGAAGCCAGCCAAATACCAGCAGAGAAGCATGAAGATATATGGTTTAACTTATAACCAGAGAAGTCTGTGATGACCCTGGATAAGTCTATGTGATGAAATTCATTGATAAATATGGTGTACACTGATCTCACCCAAGTTAAGGATCAGTGAAAGGACAAGGACTCTTGTAAACTCAAAGAAATCAAGAAAGCAGTGAACCGGCAAAGTGAACTGACTATCGGCTGAGTAAAGACAAACCAGTGAAGGAAGATCTGAATAGCAAAATCAGAAGGATCACTTAACCGTTCAGGGAACGGCCAAGTAAACTTTACTTGATCAGATTTTTAAGAATGAAGAAGATTCAGAGGATCAAGCATTAAATGCACAATCAATTGAGGATCAATCAAGGACGGATTTTATGATATACGTTTGAAGAAACTCTGATCACTGAAATCAAGGAGAATATAATTGAGGGGGAATTATGAGTTAAATCAAGGATTATTCCCCATATTAAATAGCCAATAGATGGAAATTCAAATCATGGATTATCAAGGCTATAAATAGAAGGCATTGACCGACATAAAAAGAGAATAAGAATAACAATTAAATCTGAGAAGAAACAAGCAAAAACTCTGTCAATTTGAAAAGCCCTCTATATGTACTTAAAAGAAACATCTAGAGATCAACTCATAAATCAGAGCTCAAATTCCACATCAAGCACTGAGATTGATCACAAGTCTGTGAATCCAATTCACATCAACTGAAGCAATTGAATTAGAGGAATCTGAGAAGTTGTGATAGCTGCAGAAAGATTTGTTCTCAAGGAGCAGTGATAGAGACTGAGTCACTGAAGCTTTTGTAGCCAGGGAGTGATAGTCGTGAAGATTGTGAAGCTTGTGTAGTCAAGGAAAATCTGACTATTGTATCTGTGAAAACAATAGTGAATTCCTCCAATCATCATAGGAGAAGAGTGGATTAAGGGATTACACCACCCTAAACCACTATAAACCTTTGTGTCTATTTACTTTCAGCAATTTACTTTACCGAACTTCATTTCATTGCATACTATATCTGTGATTGCATAATCTACTTTGAACCAACAGTTAAAGAAGGGACATATCCGCTGCCCAAAAGCTTTTAAATATAAGAAAAGTTTTTGAAACTCCACTATAGTCATTCACCCCCTCAGACTATTTTTACCCTTCTCTGGGACCACAAATTGGTATTGGAGCAGTGTTCCTAGTATCAGAACCTGTTCAGATCTAATTTCTGGTAACAAGGAGATCACATATTTTCAAAGTAGTTTTCAAATTTGTGCTTTCTAAATTATTCTCTTATTGGTACTTATGCATTCCTCAAATTTCATGTCAAAGGTACCTGTATTTAATGTTAACAATTTTGATGAATAGAAAATAAGGATGTTGTCTCATCTTGCCGCAACTAATGAGAAGATGCTAGATGTAATTAATGATGGCCCAATCAAGATCACAACTGTGATAACCACAGGAGCAGATCAAGGAAAAGAAATAGATAAACTCAAGAAAGATTGGACTAAGGTTGACAGCAGAAGAGAAAATCTCGACTTTGTTGCAAAAGACATGATCTTGAAGACTCTGGACAGTAATATGTTCATGAGGATCAAAGATTTCAAAACAACAAAGGAGATCTGGGACAAATTAGCATTGATTAATGAAGAATCAGAAGCAGTTAAAGAAAACAAATTATCTGTTGCAAAACAGAAATTTGAGAATTTCAAAATGAAAACTGGTGAATCCATTGACAAATAGACAATAGATTTTCAAGCATCATCAGTGAACTGCAGCAGCTTGGACATACATATCCACAGAAGGAAGTCTGTCTAAAAATCTTAAGAGGCTTACCTGAGAGATGGAAGATCATCACATCAGTAATCAGAGGGACAAAAAATCTTGCAAACACTGACACCTTGACTTTGATGTCTCAATTAAAGGCTCATGAATTTGAGTTGAACGGTGAAGACAGAAATCCAGCTGAGGCACACAGTGCCAGTGCACTGGTAGCACCACAACAAAGCAAAACAGCTGATGCAAACGGCAAAGAGACACAGGAGCTGAAGGAACAGGTAGCCTTACTGGTTAAATGTTTTGACAGGTTTATCAAGAAGAAGCAATTCAAAAGAGGTTCATCATCATGCAAGAAGTCAAACACAAGCAAACACATGAAGAAAAAGGATGATGAATACAGATGCTTCAATTGCAAAAAGAAAGGACACTTCAAGGCTGATTTCCCTGAAGAAACAGATAAAGATGAGGAAAAGAAGAAGTACAAAACAACAGATAAGAGAAAAAGATAAAGGCACTTAAAGCTGAAACCAGTAGTGAAAATGATGAAGACTCATCTGCAAATGATTCAGATGAAGATGAGTCCAACAAACTAAGACAATGAAAAGGCATGTCTATGCCTTATGGATAAGGAAAGGGATGAAACATAGGTATCTTCTAGTTCATACTCATCATCAAGTGCATCCACATCTGACACTGCACAATCTTCTATTCTCCCATTAGATTCTCCAAACATAATCCAAAATCTCATGAGTAAATTTGAAAAAATTGAGATGAATCATGAAATTCTGGAACAGGAGTGTGAGAATGTAAGAGAGGAAAATAAAAGACTAAAGAAAGAACTGGATGGACTAAAAGCTGAACAAACAAGTAAGGAAGTAAACTCACATGATCAACAAACAACAGATGTACTTACATCAGGTGTTGACAGACCAGTTGAGAAAACCTCCCTACCAGTTAAGATCACCACTGCACCACTTAGTACACCAGCTTACAAACCCCCCAAAAAGATTTGGATCCAGATCTGGTCTTGGCTATAATAGTCAGGATGAGAATAGAAACAATGGACAACACAATTACGATCTAGGACCAAGACCGACCAAAATTCGAAAATGATGAGACCATAGTTTCAACCACTCATCTTGTACCGGTGAAGTCAAAACCCAGTGTAGTGAAACAGCTGACTAAATCATCAAACCAGCTCATTAAAGGCAAAGGCTTTCTGAAAGACAAGGGAAGACTTTACCCTTCAGAGGATGATTGGAATGTTACACCCCCAAAATACAAGAAGAAACCATTTCATAAAATGCAACTTGTATTTAGGAAAAGCCAACCAAGGCATGTTCCTGGATACAGGAAGCTACATGAAAATAAGCTTCCTCCTGCATATTGGAGAGTGAGAAAGGATGAAAATTCACCAAAAAGTAGAGAAAAGTATCAGAATACCTTTAGTAGAAATATTAGATGTTATTCTGCCATGCCTTATACATATGAAGTTGATGACTTCAATTATCCAAAAAGAAGACTCTTTGGATACGCACTTGGAGTATGAGGCATGACTGCTAACAGGTATGGACTCAAACAGTGTTGGGTACCTAAACTTGGTTAATTTGTTTTGTAGGATGTCTGACATAGACAGTGGATGTTCCAGACACATGACAGGAAAGAAAAGATGGCTGACTGACTTTAAAGCTTTTGATGGACCTAAAGTCACTTTTGGAGGCAAGGAAAACCCCGGCAAAATTAAGGGGGAAGGCACAATGCTTAAGAACAACTTGAAGATTCAAAATGTGGCTTATGTCAAGAGATTGAACTTCAACCTCCTAAGCATCAGTCAATTCTGTGACAAAGATTACAATGTGCATTTCAACAAAGAATGATGCAAAGTGATCCACAACCAAACCAATACAGTTGTACTTGCAGGAAAGAGAAAAGACAATATATATGTGGTAGATTGGAAGACTGTAAAGGCAGAAACATGTCTGCTTGTCAAAAATAAGCAATCAACCAGCTGGATTTGGCATTGAAAACTGAACCATCTCAATTTCAAGACCATCAACAAATTATCAAAGAATAAGTTAGTTGAAGGTCGCCAGAGATCACTTTCAAAAAGGAAAACCTCTGTGATGTATGTCAAAAAGGGAAGCAAATCAAGAGCTCCTTCAAGTCAAAGCCCTATCAATCTACAACAAGAATATTACATCTCTTGCATATGGATCTCTTTGGACCAATCACACCAGTAAGTGTGATCGGGAAGAAGTACACTCTAGTGGTGGTAGATGACTTTTCCAAATTTACCTGGACCATATTCATAAACAAGAAAATAGAGACACTCAAAAAGCTACCATATTTGCTAAGAAGAATTCAAAATGAAAAAGAACTAAAGATCATCAAGATCATATCAGATAGAGGCACAGAATTTCTAAATGAAATTATCAGAACCTACTATGAAGAAAGTGGAGTACTACATCAACTATAAGCAGCTGGCACTCCACAACAAAATGGTGTAGCAGAAAGAAGAAACAGGACACTCAAAGAAGCTGTGAGAACAATGATTACAGAAGCATGCCTACCAAAAAGATTTTGGACTGAAGTAGGAAACACAACATGCTATACTCAAAACAGATCAATCATCAACAAACATCATGGAAAAACACTATATGAGATATGAAATGGAAGAAAACCTAACATTTCATATTACATACGTTTGGTTCTAAATGCTTTGTTTTAAACAGAAATCAACTTGATGAAAAAGCTGATGAAGCAATCTTCATGGGATATTCAGACACAAGTAAAGCTTTTAGAGTCCTCAACAAGACAACCTTGGTGATTGAAGAAACAATTCATGTAGTTTTTTATGAATCAAACATAAATGGTGAAAGCTTGCAAGATCATCAAGAAGAAACTGAACTAAGACAAGTCTACATGAACACAACAGTACCAGCCACTATTCTGGACCACACCTTCGGCAATGAAGATGATGCACCAGCCAACACAACACAAGAAGCACCAACACACGAGCATGAAGTTGAGGCACAAGCTGAAGCTATTGAAGAACCAAATCAAGAACAACTTCAACCTGATTTGAACTGGCTGAGAGATCATCCTGAAGAACAAGTCATTGGAGATATTCATACAGGAGTCAGAACCAGAAGACAACTGGAGAACATGCTAACTTGTTTTCTATCATAGGTGGAACCAAAGACAATAGATGATGAAATTCAAGATGCTGAATGGATTACAACCATGCAAGAGGAGCTCAAAGAATTTGAGAGAAATGAAGTCTGGGAACTTGTTGACAGACCAGACATGGCAAACATCATTGGAACAAAATGGGTGTTCAGAAACAAGATGGATGAACAAGGAACAATTGTCAGAAATAAAGCCAGACTTGTTGCAAAAGGCTATTCTCAAGTAGAAGGAATAGATTATAATGAAACATTTGCACCAGTAGTAAGATTGGAAGCAATCAGACTTTTTTTGGCCTTTGCAGCTCATAAAGACTTCAAATTTTATCAAATGGATGTCAAAAGTGCATTTCTGAATGGACTTTTGGAAGAAGAAGTATATGGTGAACAACCTCCTATTTTTCAACTAAAAGGAAAGAAAGACAAAATGTACAAACTCAAAAAGGCACTTTATGGACTCAAACGGGCACCTAGAGCCTGGTATGAGACACTATCACAATTCTTGATCAACAATGGATTCAACAAAGGGACTATTGACAAGACTCTCTTCAAGTTAGAGGAAGGAACAAGCACCTTGTTAGTTCAAATCTAGGTTGATGAAATCATCTTTGGATCAGAAGATGAGAAGCTGTGTGAGAAATTTGCAAACATGATGAAAAGCAAATTTCAGATGAGCATGACGGGAGAACTAAACTACTTTCTTGGTCTACAAGTGAAGCAAATGAAGGATGGTATCTTCATCAATCAAGCTAAGTATACAAAAGACCTGATACACAAATACGGTATGGATACAAGTGGCACATCAGATACACCAATGTGTGCAAGAGTCATTCTTGGAAATATGAAAGTGGAAAGGATGTTGATCAGATTCTTTATAGAGGGATCATTGGGTCTCTACTATATCTATATCCGCAAAGCACTGATATAGCATTTGCAGTAAGAGTATGTGTAGGATGTAATATCACCGGATGGATCAAAGATCCACCCGATTACACAGTGGAAAGTACAAGATCCAGATCTAAACAAACAAAATACATGAATAATAAATCTAACCTACGAGGGGGTTAGATTGCTTACCAGTTTATGGTGAATACACTTCAAAAACAATCTTCAATCCAAGATCCAAGCTAGATGAGAAGCCACAGTCTTCCAACGTGTGTCTCCAAGCAACACCAGGTGGATGGTGTTTCAAGCCGTCGGACCTCCTCGATATGCCACCTTAAAAAAACCCGAAGTTTTTCTAAAACTCAAACCCAAGTACCTAGGCCAAAAATTATAAGCCTAATACTTCTCAAATGTTGAAAATTATGTGTTGTGAAAAGGCTTGGGAGAACTCTCTTTATATAGGAGAGAAATCCTTGTCCTCCAAGGATTTATTTAATTAATACAAAATGAATCAAATTAATCATTTTCCTTAAAAAGATAAATCTAGAATATTCCCAAATTAATAAGGATATATAAAAGATTTTCTTTTCCTTAAATTATTTAACAAATAAATAATTTAATCACATGTTAAATAATTATCCAAGAAAACTAATTTCCCTACTAAAATGTCTTTTCCGTGTATATTGGGCCAAGTCCACGAAAAATGTCTTTTCCGTGTATTTAATTATCTAGCCCAACTAAACAATTAATCCACATATCAATTAAACAGTCCAATCCAACTATTTAATTATAATTGAGGTGAAATGATGAAAAAACGTATATGCTATATTAGGAGCCACGTCGGGGACCATGGACCCATATTCAGTAGCTACAATAAATTTAATAATATTATCCGTCAGACCGAACAATAATATTCAATCTATTAATTCCGGGATTACACCACCAAAAACCTGAAACTGAACTCTGCCGAATATAGATAATTTACACTCAACTATGAGTCGAAAAGCGTCCATTGATATAATCATTACATACGGATAAATCCTCCATAGACTGTTCGTTATGATTCGGGATATTTCCGTAAACCCTTCTCGAAACCTCTTATCCTTATTTACCATTAACCCCCTAGTGACCAAATAGTTCATAACTAATATAATATGAATTATGCGCATCGGTCAGTTTCTAGGATTAACAAATAAGGAGGCTCGTCATCTACTTCCCGAGGAAGGAATGTATTCCATATATGTGATAGCACCGACTACTCACTCATTCCGAATAGAGCCAACGAAGTGTCGGACCATATACTTGAAGTGATCCTTACTAACACATCAAACTCTACCCTAGTCTAAGCGTTGCCTGCAGATCACCTCAGATTGAGATTAATCCATATATGATCATCTTGTGATTCGATAAGACTTCGATCACGGAATTATATCGAGAACTCAAATCAAATCGGTCCAAATTTCTATATGATTATCATCATACATAAATGCCCCACTAGTACCTTATTACCGATAAACCGGAAAAGATCATCACACCTAAAGTGTTCTGGGCACATTATTAGCAAATTAATCTTGAGACCCGTACTCAGATTAACAAACGCTAATGTTAGGAACATTTTATTATGTTTTGATGATGGCCATACTAGCTGTTATAGCAAGCCTAAAATAAGTTAGAATTCTCTGTATAAGTCTATACTTAGAGACTGACATATTGTATAAGTTAAGTCAGACAAGTATTGTACTATTTGGTAGGACGGCAAAGTAAAACATACATTTGGCAAAGTGAAGCCAGCCAAGTACATGCAGAGAAGCAATGAAGACTTAATGGTATGACTTATAACCAAGGAAGTCTGTGATGACCTTGGATAAGTCTAAGTTATGGTTCAAGTGATGAAAATTAATGTTCAAATATGGTGTACACTGATCTCACCCTAACCAATGATCAGGGAAGTACAAAGATTCTCCTTAAACTGAAGTAATGAAGAAAACAGTGAATCGGCAGAGTAAACTGACTTTCGGCTAAGTGAAGGCAAAAACAATGAAGGAATATCTAAACGGCAAAGTCAGATGGATCACTCGACCGTTCAGAGAACGGCAAAGTAATCCTTATCAGAACAAAATTGAAATATGATGAAGATTCAGAGGATCATGCATTTAATGCACAATGAATAGAGGATCAATCAAGGACGGATTTTCTGCTATACATTTGAAAAAAAATCAGATCACTGAAATCAAGGAGAATGTAATTACGGGGGAATCAAGAATAAAATCAAAGATTATTCCCCTCATTAATATAGCCAACGGACAGAATTTCAAATCAAGGATACTCAAGGCTATAAATAGAAGGCATTGACAGATAGATAAAAACAACGATCAAGAATAAGAAAACCAAGCAGAAACTCTGTCAATTTGAAAAGCCTTCTCTCTGAACTTACAAGGATTCATCTAGAGATCAACTTAGACATCAGAACTACAATTTTATATTTAGCACTGAGATTGATCAATCAAGCTTGTGAATCTCATTCACAATAAACTGAAGCAACTGAATCAGAAGTCATCTGAGAAGGAGTTGTGTTTGTGACAACTGCTGAAGGATTTGATCTCAAGGAGCAGTGAAAGAGACTGAATCACTGAAGCTGTTGCAGCCAATGAGTGATAGTCTTGTAGATTGTGAAGCTTGGGAAGTCAAGGACAATCTTACTATTGTATCTGTGAAAACAATAGTGAATTCCTCCAATCATCACAGGAGAAGAGTGGATTAAGGGATTACACCACCCCGAACCACTATAAGCCTTGTGTCAATTTACTTTACTTTCTCGCATTCATTTAAATTGCCTAGATTATAATCTATATCTGTGATTGTCTAAACTGCTTTGAAATAACATAGTAAGAAGGGACATATGCGCTGCCCAAAAGCTTTTAAACACAAGAAAAGTTTTTGACACTCCACTATAGTCAATCAACCCCCCACGACTATAGTTTTACCTTCTCTGGGACCAACAATTGGTATCGGAGCGGTGTTCCTAGTATCGAACCTGCTCGAGATCTAATTTACGTAACAAGGAGATCACATATTTTCAAAGTAGTTTTCAAATCTGATTTTTCTATTCATTCACATATAGATCTCTTATTTGTACCTATGGATTCCTCAAACTTTATGTCAAAAGTACCTGTTTTCAATGTTAACAATTTTGATGAATATAAAATAAGAATGTTGTCTCATCTTGCAGCAACTCATGAGGAGATGTTGGACGTAATTAATGATGGCCTAATCACAATCATGACTGTAGTATCCACAGGTGCAGATCAAGGGAAGGAAGTAGACAAACCCAAGAAAGATTGGACCAAGGATGACAGGAGAAGAGCAAATCTACACTTTGTTGCAAAAGATATGATTTTGAAGACTCTAGATAGCAACATGTTCATCAGAATCAAAGATTGCAAAACAACAAAGGAGATGTGGGACAAGCTAGCATTGATAAATGAAGGATCTGAAGCAGTTAAAGAAAACCAATTATCTGTTGCAAAACAGAAATTTCAAAATTTCAAAATGAAGGCTGGTGAATCCATTGATCAAATGGACAACAGATTCTCAAGCATCATCAGTGAATTGCAACAGCTTGGTCACACATATTCCCAGAAAGAAGTATGCTTAAAGATCTTGAGAGGCATACCTGAATGATGGAAGATCATAACATCAGTAATCAGAGGAACCACAAACCTTGCAAACACTGACACTCTGACACTGATGTCCCAACTTAAAGCTTATGAATTCGAACTAAACGGTGAAGATGGTGCTCCGGCAGAGACACAAAAAGCCACTGCACTGGTAGCACCCCAGCAAAGTAACTTTGCCGACTGCATCAGCAAAGAGACACATGAACTTAAAGAACAGTAGCTTTATTTGTTAAACGTTTTGACGAGTTTAGCGAGAAGAAGCCATTCAAAGGAAACTCATCATCAAACAAGAGGTCAAGCTCAACCAAAGACATGAAGAAGAAAGATGATGAATACAAAGTGCTTCAACCGCAACAAGAAAGGTCACTTCAAGGCTGATTGTCCCAAGAAAATGATGAAGATGATGAAAAGAAGAAATACAAAGCATCTGAAAAGAGGAAAGGCAAGAAAGCACTCAAGGCTGAATCTAGCAGTGAAAAGAATGAAGAATCATCTGATAATAACTCAGATAACAGTGATGAAGAAGACAACTCAGACAATGAAAAAGCATGTCTATGCCTCATGACCAAAGAATTAGATGAAGATGAAGGTGATAGCTCAGACATTGAGAAAACAAGCCTATGTCTAATGGCCAAAGAATCAGATGAAACTAAGGTAACATCGAGCTCTTACTCTTCATCAATGCATCCACATCTAACACTGCACAATCTTATATTCTCCCTTTAGATCTAGCAGACCTAGTCCAAAATCTCATGACTAAATTTGATGAAATTGAGATGAATCATGAAATTATGGAAACGGAATGCAAGGATCTAAGAAAGGAAAATAAAAGATTAAAGAAAGAACTGGATAAAGCAAAAGCTGAACTAACTAGTAAGGAGACCTACTCAAATGACCAACAAACAGCAGATGTTCATACATCTGTTGTTGACAGATCAGTTGAGAAGATTCCTCTATCAGTTAAGACCAAAAATTAACCAGCTTACAAAACCTCAAAAAGTTTTAGATCCAGATCTGGTCTTGGCTACAATAGCCAGGATGAGAGTAGAAACAATGGTCAACACAATAATTCAGGATTATCAATGAACCAAAATTTAGAAAGGGACATACCATAGTTTCAACCATTCATCCTGTACCGGTGAAGTCAAAACCCAGTGCAGTAAAACAGCAGACTAAATCATCACTCAAGTCAACCAAAAGCAAGGACTTTCTGAAAGGTAAAGGAAGACTTTATCCTTCAGAGGATGATTGGAATGTTGCACCTCCAAAATACAAGAAGAAACCATTCCATAATATGCATCATGTGTTTAAGAAAAATCAATCTAGGTATGTTCTTAGACACATGAAGCAAGTTAGGTTTCCTACTGCATATTGGAAAGTGAAGAAGGATGCAAATGCACCAAAAAGTAGAGAAAAGTATCAGAATACCTTCAGTAAAAATACTAGAAGCTATTCTTCCATGCCTTATACATATGATGTTCATGACTTTAACTATCCAAAAAGAAGATCATTTGGATATACACTTGGAGTAGGAGGCATGACTGCTAACGGGTATGGACCCAAACAGTGTTGGGTGCCTAAACTTAATTAATTTATTTTGTAGGATGTCTGGTACATAGACAGTGGATGTTCCAGACACATGACAGGAAACAAGAGATGGCTCATTGACTTTAAAGCTTTTGATGGACACAAAGTCACATTTGGAGGCAAAGAAAATCCTGGCAAGATTAATGGGGAAGGCACAATGCTCAAGAACAATCTGAAGATTCAAAATGTGGCATATGTCAAGGGACTTAATTTCAATCTGATGAGCATTAGTCAATTTTATGACAAAGGCTACAATGTGCACTTCAACAAGAAAGGATGCAAAGTCATTCACAGCCAAACCAACACAGTAGTGCTTGCAGGAAGAAGAAAAGATAACATGTATGTGGTGGATTGGAAAATAGCCAAAGCAGAAACATGTTTGTTTGTCAAAAACAAACAGTCAACTAGCTGGTTATGGCATAGAAGACTAAATCACCTAAATTTCAAGACCATCAACAAATTATCAAAGAACAAGTTAGTTGAAGGCCTGCCAGAGATCACATTCAAGAAAGAAAGTCTATGTGATGCATGTCAGAAAGGGAAACAAATCAAAAGTTCGTTCAAGTCAAAACCCTATCAATCAACAACAAGAATTCTACATATGTTGCATATGGACCTATTTGGACCAGTCACACCAGTAAGTGTAAGTGGTAAGAAATATACCCTAGTAGTGGTGGATGACTACTCAAAATACACCTGGACCATCTTCATGAACAAGAAGAAAGAGACACTTGAAAAGCTACCAGATTTGTTAAGAAGACTCCAAAATGAGAAAGAACTAAAAATCATCAAGATCAGATCAGATAGAGGCACTGAATTTCTTAATGAAATTATCAGAACCTATTGTGAAGAAAATGGAGTACTGTGCATCAATTATCGGAGAAGGAACCCACACAGCAAAAGTGGTGTGGCAAAAAGAAGAAACAGAACTCTCAAAGAAGCAGTGAACAATGATTGCGAAGCATGCATGCCAAAGAGATTTTGGGCTGAAGCAGCAAACACAGCATGCCATACACAAAACAGATCAATCATCAACAAACATCATGGAAAGACTCCATATGAAATATGGATCAAAATGCTTTGTTTTGAACAGGAATCAGCTGCATTCCTTAGATGAAAAGGCTAATGAAGCAATCTTTATGGGATACTCAGACACCAGCAAAGCATTCAGAGTACTCAACAAAAGAACATTGGTGATTGAAGAATCAATACATGTAGTCTTTGATCAACCAAATACAAATGGTGAAAGTCATCAAGAACAAGAAGAAGAAGCAGCACAAAGGCAAGTGTATATGAATACAACAAAGATCAAAGAACTATTCTCAGATCACAATATTGGAAATCAAGATGACCCACAAGTCAATACAATGTAAGAAGCACCGAAACTTGAAGCTCATGTACAACATGAAATTACGAAGCGACAAGTGAAGAACAACTTCAACTCGACCTAAATTGGCTAAGAGATCATCCTGAAGAACAAGTTATTGGAGACATTCACACAGGAGTGAGAACCAGAAGACAACTGGAGCATATGTTAATGTTGGTCCCTTGAAAAGGCTTTGGTTAAGTTTAGAGGGGGGGTGAATAAACTTAACACTTAAAACTTTTGGACTTAAAAACTCAAGAACTTCAAGAAATATTGATACTTCAAAAAGTCTCACGACTATTGAACTTACTGAATTTGTGCAGGGGAATTATATCAAAAATTAAGCCTTATTACTTGTTGTAAAATATGATACTAAGTATAAGATACTCATTAGTGTATGTGTGTGATTTCGGTTGCTAGATTCAGAGGTTGATGTGTGTAATAAACTAAATGCGAATGTAAGTGCGAGAAAGTAAGTAGACAGATTTTATAGTGGTTCCAGGTGGTGTAATCCTGTCACTCCACTCTTCTCCTGTGATGTTGGAGGTAATTCACTAGAGATCTTTGAGATAGCAGTTACAAAGATTCCTATGTTGCTTGTCCTTCACCAATAACTATGGCTTCACAAATCGAACACTTGGAACAGTAGGATTGTTTGCTCCAAAGTCTTCCACCGGTCATTGAAGGGTAGGATTGCCTCTTCACCGTTCCCACCATAAACAACGATCTTTCACACGATGTTCTTCACCGTCCTCGTGAGATTTCTTGTAAAGGAAGATTGAATCAAGTAAATGATTCACTATTCGCGGCTTGATCGTGGATGATATGATCAAGACTTGCGCCTTCAAGTGTGTAAACTTGATGTAGCTTGAATTCAAATTACACTTGAAGATTTTCTCTGGATCGAGAGCTTTAAGGTCGATGAGGTTCAAGAGGTGTGTTTTCTTGATAAGAAAATGCAACTCAAATTATCTCTTGTATTTTCTTAATTTTCATCATCTTTTTACTCGAGTTGGAAGTCCTCTATTTATAGGTAGGAGTCCTTGTGACTTGTATTTTAAATTCAAATATAGCCGTTCCAGATTTTGTCCAATTTGACTTGCTTTCAGTCACTATTCATAGTCTCGACACAAATGTCAGATCGCTTTTTGACAGCGCATCTGCCCACCCTGACTTGTAACCATTGGATAAAGTTCTGAATCATCCCAACGTCCTTTTAATCTCAACCATTGATTTGTTTGATAAATCAGAGGTTGTTAGTTGTCCTTATCCTTGTTTTCTTCCAATGTAATATTGAATAAATCGAGATATATGTATCAGCAGGTTCATGAGTCTGTTGGAGTACATATCAGTAAGCTGAACTATAGATTGCTGTGTTTAAAACACAATGCAGCTTACTTCTTTTATCTAACTTTTATTTATGAAGTTAGATTACACCTTTTTGCATATAACTAAGTTCCAATCACCATCCAACTTGTGGAACTTAGACCTTGTACACAAGGTATATGTAATCAGTTTAGGTCATCACAGACTTCCCTAAATTCTGATTCCGTATCCTTGACTTTAATCACTAAGTTTGATCCCTTAGTCTTCATTAACTGAGTTTGAGCCCTCAGCCTTCAGTCTTCAGCAGGTTCCTGACTAGTCTACTGACCTAGCTACCCTACTAATCTAGACCAGTCTGCTGATATAAGTCAGCTGACCATTACAGTGCTTGTTTGATCAAACCTATACAAAGATCAAACTCTAATAAACCTATACATTTGATCTAGACATCTTTTTGCCTTTGCACTATAACAGCTAGTCTGGCTCTCATCACTAAAACTTAAAAATAAGTCCAACAATTTCCCCCTTTTTGGTGATGATGCCAATACCCTCTCCTAACAGCAAAGCAAAAAGATTGAAACAAAAACAGAACAAACTTGGTCATTTCTCATTATAATCATTTGTTCAAAGTATTACAGTCTAGAATCAGCAAATATAAAACAGTGTAATGTATGCTGATCTACTGTCTTCTTTCTCTTTCTTCTCTTGCTTTTTCTGCTTGTTCCTAGTAAGCTCTTATTTCCATGATCATCTCTCTCATCCATTCATTTTCAATCAGAGAAAAGTTGATGTGAGGATTCACTTCTTTCCACCAATGCCATGCTTCAGGTAGAGTAAGATTTATCTGATGTACTCTAAAGCCCAACCGCATGTATACTTCCTTGAATTCATTGAGTGACTCCTTTGTATTTGTGGTAGGCAAACTCCTTTCACCTCTACCACCTCTTTCACCTCTTCCACCTTTCTTTGAAGCCCTCATGGTTTTAACACTTGCCTCCCAAAATTTCAAGCTCAAGAATGAGTTAAGACCTTCATGAAAGCCCTTGTCATGATAAGGTCTTCTTCTGTTGTTGTATACATTCTTGTATTGTTTGAGAAGATCATCAGTAAGTGGAAGTCTGCCAGGTGCAGGTTCTCTAAATGCATTTGTATCAGCTTCCCATCTTTTCTTTGCACAAATCCTAGCAGCTTCTTTTGCTTCTGATGTTTGCTCTTCCCCCATATTGACATCATCAATAAAACGGGATAGCAGGCCATGTACACTTTCCTGTGTGAGCACTAGGTTGTTCAGTTGACCTTCCATTATTTCAGTCCTAGTGTCCACAGCTGTGATCCTTCCTTGCAATGTTTGCTCCAGTATATTTATCCTTTCAGTGATCTTAGGATCCAATTCAGCAGGTTGAAGTGTTCCAAAGAAATTCAAGAGGTTTAGGTGTCTCAGCAAGCTTATCAAGTTTTTGATGAATAGATGCAAATTGGTCTTTCAAAAACTTGTCTTTCAGTGTATTACCTTGCCTAATCCCTCTTACATCTTGAGTAAGATCAGCAAGAGCATATTGAGTGGAGGTAATATTAGAAGCAACAGTTTTAGTGGTTCTTCCTCTATTCTCCACTAAGTTCATTAAATCTTCAAATCTCCGCTCTTGCCTGTCCAGTTGAGTTCTTAAGTTTGTTATGTCATTCCTGACAGCCCTCAACTCTTCCACAACATGTGTTGGTACCCCACCAGCCATTCCTCTAGCAGCTCCTTCAGTAGGCTCTTCTACATTGTATTGTTGCCTCTGTCTGCTGACAACTAAAGCATAGCTCATATCCCTTTCAGCAAGGTTAGGTCCTTGGAATTCTTCCAGAATGGGATCAAGAGCAGGCTCTTCAAAAACTGGTACAAATGCCTGTTGTGGTTCTTCATCAATATGGTCTTCCTCAGGCACTTGAAACTCATCATCACTGTAGTCATAATACAACAGTTGCTCCTCCTCATCAATAACAGTAGTCTGCTGACTATCTTTCCCTACTGATGACTTGTCTCACAAGAGGATCCACTACAAAGCGACTGCTCTACAACAACAGCAGGGGTTTCCTCCAAACCCAAAGATTGTTCCAACCTTTGTCCAGGTGTTGTTTGAGACTCGGCAACCTGTACCTCATGTTCCAACCTTTGCTCAGGTGTTGTTTGAACCTCAGCAGCCTAAACCACCTGTGCCACAATAACCTGATCAGGGAACACATGCATATTTTCTTTTTGAAACTCCCCCATATCAGGAATCCTTCTTATAAAATTTCCAGCCTTGGATAAAGTGTCCTCAGTGTCAATGCAGTCTTGATATTGAATTCTCTGAACTGGCATTAGGTTCACTATGATCAGTAGCCCTCTCATCATCCAAATCTACATTCTGTTGATCCTCAGGTTGTCAACAGGTTCAACAACAAACAAATCATCTACCTCACCAACCAATCTGTTTGCACCAATATCTATTCCTTCGTTGATTTGTGCCTCCAGTTCATCTATGGTGAGATTTTCCAAATCCTCATCCATTTGTCCAGTTTGCTTTCTCTCAGTAGACTGATCCGCATTAGTGAGCTGCACCACTCTTGGTTCATTAATCATTGAAGTCCCACTGGTTTCTCCTAGACCTGATGGATGATCACCACCAGAATCAGATGATGATGATGACTCATCACTGTCATCTCTGGGGTCCCTAAACTTGATACCCTCTTCTTTTTGTTGTTCATCAAAAATATCCATCAATCATGATTGCAGCAGAGAGGTATCACCTAGATCCAACAAATTTTCAACTCCCAACTTATCAAAAGCCCATTCTTCAAAATCTGTCATTGGTTGTGCAGCAGGATTTTGCCTCTTGTAATATCCAAATTTCCATTGGAAATAGTCAGCCACTTGTTGGATTTTAGGATCAACAAACTCCTCTTTCTTCTACTTCTCAAGCCTCTCAAATGGCATAGTTGGTTTCCTGGGAGCTGTTTGTTCACTCTGCTGAACTCCAAAGGTCGCAATTAGCAGAGTCAGAGTGTCTTCAGCAAATGCATTTAGGTCAGTAGGTTGCTCAGGTTGTACATTTGTTCCTACTACCTCCATCTGTACCACACTTGGTTCCCCCTGACTTATATGCTCATCAGCCAGGTTAGCAGCAGATCTTTCTTCCCCCCGAACTATTGCAGAATTGCAGGGGTCTTGAACCAATGTTTGATTACCACAAGCAGTGCACTCGCTTTTTTTCTGTGGTTCTTCTACAAGTTGCTCAACAACAACTTGTGCAGTTTCAGTAGGCTCAACAGCCTTTGCAGGGGAGGATTTAGTAGTTTCTACAAGAGGCTCGTGGTCGATGAGTCCTATATGATTCTCCAAAGAGTTGCTCGAAAACAACCTCTACATCCTCATTAGGCTTGATAATAGTTAATGGCTCAGCATCAATAGCCTCTCCTACTACTTCTACTTCTTCCTCTACTTCTTCTTCTTGTTCCCTTTGAGCCTCCAAGACTCTTAACTGCTTCCCTTTGCCATGTTTCTTCTTTTTGGTAATCTATTTCATCCTTTTGGAAAGTGGATCATCTTCAAGATCAATGACTTTCCTTTTTCTACTAGCTTCTTTCTGTTGCTCCTTCAAAACTTTAGCAACAGTCTTCTTCTTAGCAACTACAGCAGGGTCAGTAACCTCAATCTCTATTGGGCCCTCAGCAGACTCAGCAGTCTGTGCTGTTTGCTTTCTTGTCTTTCTAGGCTTTAATAACTCTGTTATTTTTCTAGTATCTACAGCCTTTCTTTTCTCAGTAACTTTCTTTGATCACAAAGAGTTTGGACAGTTTGCTTAACTCGCTCACCACCAAAGATCACCATCATCTCCACCATTATCACTATCAGCAGCCTCATCAACACCTTCTTCATCATCATCCAGACCAGGGATAGGATAGTCAAACTCTTTCTTGTATCTGGATTTATTTATCTTTTCTGGTGCAACATCAGCAATTTCCAAATGATTTAGCAGGGCCTGAACCATTAATCCTAAGGGTAAGGCCTTGGATTTCCTTGTCCCTTCTTTTTCTTCTTTTGCAACCTTCTTCATATAATGGATAAAGTATCCAGCCCAATCAAACTTCATACTTCTGCAAATAATCATCATCAGTTCGATTTTGGGTCCTGATAGTGTGTCCATGCTTCCAATGAGTCCTAGGATGTTCTTTGCAATAATCTTGCTCAGCAGGTTGTACTCAAATCCAATGTGTTTCACATTAATGCCTGGAATTGATTTGATGGCATTATTGGTCTTGATTTTGTCAACAAAATCCATCTTTGACAATCCTATTTCCTCAGGATTTGTTGGAGCATCTATTACTTCTCCAAAGCCAAAAACTTCCCTTAGTTGATTTGAGGAAACTTCAATCTCCTGAGCATTTACTGTGGTTGTGAATGCTTCTCTTCCTTGTCTTGTTACAATATTTCTCCAGAAGCAAACAACATTTGTGTATGAGATTGTTTCCAATCTTATGTTAAGCACATTTTCCAAACCTTCATATCTCCTTATTCTTCGACCAATATTGATAGCTAGTTCTATTCGATTAGCATCAACAACAAAAACTCTTACACTTTGACTAGTTCCAATTTGAACATCAACCTTTTCGGCCATTGTTATAAGAAAAAGATGAAGAAAATAACTTCTCAAATATGTGTTCACACAGTGTAAATGCAGAGAGATAGCAGATTGAGAGTAGAAGTATCTTCTGTGTAATAGACTATGTATATATAGACAGATGCAGTTGTAACTGTTAGAACATGTACTGTGCTATTAACCACGATTAAATCTGAGTGATGCGGTCTTGACACGTGGTCCATTACTTTCTCCATAACATTTGTAACCGTTAGATCGTGTTAACTATGGTTACAAAGGATTGAATAAATATCCCGCCATTTACTTTTTGACTTTTATAAGTTTGACTGGGTAACGTTTCATTCAGCAGCCTTGTCATCAGTAGGGTTGGCTCAGCAGCCTGCTGACAAATATGCCTCGAAGAACTCTGCTTGTGATGTGTAACTCTGTTTGATCTTTGATTCCTTCTTGTTTTGTTCAATTGATAATACAATATGAAGTTTAATACCAATGACTGATCTGTCAAGTGAGCTCACCCAACATGGCAAAGACCAATCCCCTTGGCAACTTCATTTGCTCAATTGTTCAAAAATAAGTACATGGAATTGTTGATACCAATGACTAATCTGCTAAGTGAGCTCACCCACCAAAGCAAAGACTAATCCCCTTGGTGAATTCCAGTACATTGCTTTGATTATCACCAATTTTAATAACTCCAAGTTCAGTCCTTAGTTTAGCAAATCTTTCACTATCCAAAGGGTTTAGTGAAAATATCAGCAAGTTGATTTTCAGTAGGGATATAAAGAACCACCACATCTTTCTTTTCAACATGATCTCTTATTAAATGATGTCTTACATCAATATGTTTGGTTCTTGAGTGCAAAACAGGATTTTCTGTGATTGCAATTGCACTTGTGTTGTCACACATGATTGGAATTTCTCTTTCTTCAATTCCATAATCCCTTAATTGTTGTCTTAACGTCAGCATTTGTGCACAGCAGCTTCCAGCAGCAAAGTATTCAGCTTCAACAGTGGAAGTTGATATTGAATTATGTTTCTTGCTAAACCAGGAAACCAGTCTATTACCCATTAACTGACAGGTTCCTGTGGTGCTTTTTCTATCAATCTTGCATCCAGCATAATCAGAATCTGAGTAGGATATAACTTTGAAGCTTCCATCCTTGGAATACCATATCCCTACTCCCAAAGTCTCCTTTAGATATTTGAGAACTCTTTTGACTGCACCTAAATGACTTTCTTTAGGTTTAGATTGAAATCTTGCACAAACACCTACAACAAAGGATATATCAGGTCTGCTAGCAGTGAGGTACAACAGACTGCCTATCATCCTTCTATATAAGGTCTGATCAACATCTTTGCCTTCTTTGTCTTCATCCAATCTGATATTTGTACTCATAGGAGTTGATATCTTGGTGTTGTTTTACATACCAAATTTCTTCAGTAACTCCTTGGTATACTTGGTTTGATGAATGAAGATTCCATCTTTCATCTGTTTGACTTGCAACCCAAAAAAATAGTTCATTTCTCCCATCATACTCATTTGGAATTTACTCTTCATTATATTTGCAAACTTTTCACATAGCAATTCATTTTCAGAACCAAAGATGATGTCATCAACATAAATCTGTACCAGCAGAGTGTTGTCCCCTTCATTGATTCTGAAAAGAGCATTGTCAATGGTGCCTTTTGTAAAACCATTGTCCACCAAGAATTGGGATAGAGTCTCATACCATGCTCTTGGTGCTTGTTTCAAACCATAAATTTCTTTATTGAGTCTATACACTTTATCTTCTTGATCTTTAACTTCAAATCCAGGAGATTGCTGAACATACACTTCCTCCTCTAGAATGCCATTCAAGAATGCACTTTTGACATCCATTTGATACACTTTGAAGTTTTTATAAGCAGCATGTGCCAAGAATAATCGGATAGCTTCCAATCTTGCAACAGGGTCATATGTCTTATCAAAATCTATCCCTTCTGCTTGAGAATAGCCTTTTGCAACTAGTCTGGCCTTATTCCTTACAATGGTACCAGATTCATCAAGTTTGTTTCTGTATACCCATTTAGTGCCAATTATATTTGCATGATTAGGCCTATCCACTAGTGTCCAAACTTGATTTATTTCAAATTCATTTAATTCTTCTTGCATAGCAATTATCCCATCTGCATCTGAAACTGCTTCTTCAAGAACTTTAGGTTCAACTTGAGATAGAAAACAAGTAAACAATGCTTCTAATTGTCTTCTAGTCCTCACACCTTGCTGTATATTGCCAATGACTTGTTCAGCAGGGTGATCTCTTAACCATTGTGGATTCTGGTTAGATTGATTCTCAGGAACCTCATCTTCAATAGGGTCTGCTGTTTCTTCAACAGGGGGTTCAGCAGATCCTTGAATTGCTTCAGTTGTTGCATCAGTAGTATTACCAGCAGGGTGTTCAGCAGGGGCAGAATCAAAAACCTTTAAGTCATTGAACCTTTCCAGCACTTCAACACAATCTGCATCATTGACTTGTAGATTCTCAGCAGGGTCACAAGCTTGATCTTCCATACCAGTGAAGTTAGGTTCATCAAACACAACATGGATTGTTTCTTCATGTTTTAATGACCTTTTGTTCAGTACCCTGAATGCCTTGCTGACTGAAGAATATCCCAAGAAAATTCCTTCATCTGATTTAGGTTGGAATGTCTTCAAATGTACCTTATGATTCAAGATAAAATGCTTGCTTCCAAATGGATGGAAGTAGGATATGTTAGGCTTTCTTCCATTCCAAATCTCATAAGGTGTCTTCAGCATCTTCTTGTTCACTGAGGTTCTGTTTTATGTATAGCATGTTGTATTAACTGCTTCAGCCCAATATCTTTCAGGTAGCAATGCTTCACAAATCATATTTCTTCATGCTTCTTTTAGAGTTCTATTTCTTCTTTCAGCAACCCCATTTTGCTAAGGTGTACCAGCAGCAGCAAGTTGATGTAGTACACCATTCTGTTCACAGTATTCTCTTATAACTTTATTGAGAAATTCAGTACCCTTGTCTGATCTTATTTTTACTACTGTCAAACTCTTCTCATTTTGTAATCTCTTCAAAAGTTCAGGCAACTTTTGAAGTGTCTCACTTTTCTTGTTCATAAATATCACCCAAGTGTACCTTGAATAATCATCCACAACCACCAAGGTGTACTTCTTTCCTGTAACACTTGTTGGTGTAACTGGTCCAAATAGATCCATATGCATCAGCTCCAGGACTCTATTAGTTGATTGCTTAGTCTTTGATTTGAAGCTTGACTTTGTCTGTTTACCTTGCTGACATGCATCACATATAGTATCCTTTTTTAATGTGATCTCAAGTAAACCAATCACCAGTTTCTTCTTCACCAACTGATTGATATCATCAAAATTTAGATGATTCAACTTCTTATGCCATAGCCAATTAAGTTCTGATTTGGTATGCACAATCAGACAGGTTTCTGGAATTGCACTAGACCAATCCACAATGTACATGTTTTGTTGTCTTCTTCCAGCTAACACAACTTGATCACCTCTTTCACTAATGACAGTACAAGTGTTTTTGTCAAAAGTTACCTTGTATCTCATGTCATATAATTGTCCAGTGCTCAGCATGTTGTAGTCCAATCCTTCCACATATGCAACATTTCCGATTGTTAGTCCATTCCTCACAAGTGTGCCATATCCTCTTGTGTATCCAGGTGTATTCTTGTTGCCAAAATTCACCCTTGGACCATCCTTTGCCACATAGTTTGACAAACAGTGTTTATTCTTTGTCATATGTTTGGAACATCTATTGTCAAAATACCAGACACCCTACAAAACAAAGTTAATGCATTTTAGCTACCCAAAACTGTTTGGGTCCATAATGGTCAGTGGTAAGCATGACCCCTGGCATGTTTCCATAAGGTCTTCTCCTAAAAATGTCATACTTTGGTTCATACATGTATTCTAAACATCCATAAGGTCTAACAATTGGTTGTGTAGGATTCACATATGCTTTATGGCCTTTTGGTATGTAATGCTGCTTGAAGTGATTTCTGTTGTTAGAAGCATTAGCATAACCATTGGATTGATGTCTGTTAGGAACAGCTCTGTAATATGGAGTCTGCTGAGGTCCCTGCTGAGGCCTTGTATAAGTCCTCTGCTGATTCCATTGCTTAGGTTTTACCCTAGCAGCATGATTATACTTGCTGTTTCTAGTAGTAGGTGCAGGAATATTCCAATCATCATCAGTAGGGAATAATCTACCTTTCCCCCTGAGATAAGTATCCCTACAATGATTAACATTTTTGGGTTTAGGATTCTTATCCTTGGAATTTCTGGTTTTTCCCTTTTTGTGGTCCAGCAAACTTGGTAATAGGTTTGCTATCAGTAGGTCTAGAAGGTCCAACAGTCCTACCTTTGGATTTACCCTTTTTGTTAGGTACTGATGTCCTTTTACACTTATGATTTTTCCTCTTTGAAGCATTCTCAGTAGGCTTCACTGCCTCAGCAACCCTTTTGGGAGTTGGATCTTGTGCAGGCACAAACTTAGGACCAATTCTGGTACTAGGTTCATTGACCTTACTGGATCCACTCTTGTTGGATTGTTGAGTTCCAAATCCAAGCCCTGTCCTATCACCATAAGGCTTTCCAGATTTGAATGCAGTGGATGAACATGATGGTTCAGCAGACTCAGTAGCTACTGAATGTTCAGCAGGCTTATACTGATTATGTCTAACCTCTTTTTCCTTACCATTACGAATTCTTAATTCAGCATTTAATCTTTCAACTTCTAATTGAAGAGCTTCTTTTTCAGCCTTCACAATCTCATAACCAGATTTTATTATCCTCAGTTGATTAAGGATGGCATCCAAAGTTTCATCATTGTCAGAATTTCTAGGATTTGAACCACAAGTTGATTCACAAATCACTTCAAAGTAGAGTGTTTATTGATACAATATTGTATACCTCCTCTGTTTCATCCATATTAGCCATTAAAGCATAATCTTCCATATCGACAACTTGATCTTTGTGTCATCAGATTCATTTCCTTTTTCTGATTCCACTTCATAACCTGATTCATCTTCAGCAAACATAGCCTTCTTGCCATGTCTTCTTTGTTGACTCTTGGTCTTCAGTAGGTCTGGACAATCAGGTCCGAAATGTCCAGGCTTTTTGTAGTTGAAGCAAAGATAATCATGTTCCTTACTTTGTTTTAACTCAGGACTGTCAGGTTTGAAGTGTCCTGGTTTCTTGCATTGAAAGCACAAGTAATCATTGTCTTTTACGAATCATCCTTCTTCTTTTCACCGAATTTCTTAGTGAAATTCCTTAGAGAACCCTTTCCGCATTTCGTCATCCTGATTTTCTTGCTCAAGAGGGAAATCGCTCTTGCATCTCATCCAAAGAGATCATCTTGAGCTCTCGATGTTTCTTCTTGATGTTTTGCGCCCAAAGCGCTTGTCTTTGGTTCTTCCTTTTCGATGGTAGGAACCAATCTCTTGTCAATTCATAAGCTTTAAGATCCGAGAATAATTTGAAGGTATCCTCTTCATGTAACTTCCCATTTCTTCTATGGCGTTGACTTTCATCTCCCAAACTTCTTTGTCGTAATGCTTCCAAGATTTTTGAGTTCATTTCTTCTTTTGAATAACTTACACTCGGTAGGTAAGTTCATCCAGATTGCATTGAATCTTGATTCCATTTGCTCAATGGTTTCATTTGGTAGCATTTTGAACTTTTGAAACCTCTTTTTGGCCACACCGATTTTGTTCTTCTTGATAGCATCGGTTGCCTTCACAGATTAACTCATCTTGTCCCATAGTTCCTTTGCGCTTTGCAATCTTTCACCTTCATGTACATATTGCTATCCAGAGTTCTGTATATGATATCAATAGCAATATTGTTAAGATTTGCTCTCTTTTTATCTTCAGCATTCCATTCTCTTTTTGGTTTTGGAATGTACTGTGTCTCATCTCCCACTGTTACTGCTTTGGTAATCTCCAGTGGCCCATCAGTCAGTTCATCCATCATTTCATCATGTGTTGCAGCTAGATAAGCCTGCATTCGACATTTATACTCATCAAATCTGTATAAAGAACACATCAGCATAATTCTAGCATACTGGTTGTTATCAATGATGCAAAGTTTTGAAAATCAGTAACTTGAAAAAGTTTTCAAAAGATTTTCACAAGCACAACAAGTAGGATTACTTCGGGACAGAAGCACTGCTCCGATACCAATTGTTGGTCCCTTGAAAAGGTTTGGTTAAGTTTAGAGGGGGGTTGAATAAACTTAACACTTAAAACTTTTGGAGTTAACAAACTCAGCAATTTCAAAGAACTTCTTGATACTTCAATAGTCTCATTTGACCTTCAATAGTCTGTGACTATTGAACTTCTTCAATTTGTGCAATGGAATTATATCAAAAATTAAGCCTTATTACTTGTTGTAAAATATGATACTAAGTATTAGATACTCATGAGTGTATGTGTGTGATTTCGATTGCTAGATTCAAGAGGTTGATGTGTGTAATAAACTAAATGTAGAATGTAAGTGCGAGAAAGTAAGTAGGCGAGATTTTATATAGTGGTTCCGGTGGTGTAATCCCGCTACCCACTCTTCTCCGTGATGTTGGAGGTAATTCATTAAAGATCTTTGAGATAGCAGCTACAAAGATTCCTATGTTGATTGTCCTTCACCAATAACTATGGCTTCACAAACTGAACACTTGGAACATGTAGGATTGCTGCTCCAAAGTCTTCCACTGGTCCTTGAAGGGTAGGATTGCCTCTTCACTAGCTCCACCACAAACAACAGTCTTTCACACAGATGTGCTTCACTGTCCTCAGCAAATTTCTTGTAAAAGAAAGATTGAATCAAGGAAAAGTAAAACTAGTTCTAATTCTTCAAATCTCGATCTTCGATCTTGATCTTGAAACTTCCGGATCTCGAAACTTCGATCTTTACACGAATCACAAACGACGAGGAGAGGATGCCGTAATATACCAATATATTTAAAATATATCTATATTAAATTGTTTTATAATTTTTTTTTAATTAAAGCCCTCGGCTTTAGTTCCAATTTTTTTTTTATTAAATAAAATAGTCACGGAAGAAATCAAACTTAATAGTTTTTATTTTTTTTAATCAAACTTTTCGGCCAATCCATGCAAAAAAAAGGTTAATAACAATAAAATAAAAAAAAAGAAGACATTGCCGGCAACCCTAAAAGAATTGAAGCTGGCGCAAAAATTGAAAAAAAAAAAACATTTGTTCCGTGACCTAAAAAAAAAAAAAAAAAAAACAATCGGCTCCTCCTCTTTTTTCATGCTTGACGATCTCCACACCACGATGTTATTATCTCGAACTTGGAAACAAAAATAAATATAAAAGGTGCTGCCTTTTACATAATTTCGAATTGCATAAAATAAAGGGACAATTATTGAAAAAGACACATATTGGACTTATTTAGGCAAAAAGGGCATCCAAAACAAACACTTAGTTATAAGGACGAAAATTAGGTAGATAGACCCAAATACCCTTAATGAATAAAAATTAAAAATTAAAAATTAAAACAGGCGCATTGTTTTTTTTTAAGAAAGGCACTGAATGAACGCCTGAACATAAGTTTTATTTATTTATTTATTTATTTATAATAACAGGCGCTGAATTTTTTATTTTTTAAATTTTTTTTTATTTTTTTACCGATCCATTGACCACCACGATGGCGTGACAACCCCGCTACATTGACCACCGTGACGCATTGACCACCGTGATGACATTTGATATTTTTCCGACTTAATTTCTTAAAATCGACTTCAAATGGCTATATCTTTTGATATAAAATTACGATCAACATAAATCTTTCACTTTAATTCATATTTTTATGCAGTGACATCGGCAATCATATATGCAGTGACATCAACATTTTATGCAGTGACATCAACAATTTATGCAGTGACATCGACAATCAGATATGCAGTGACATCAACATTTTGTGCAGTGACATCAGCAATCATATATGAATGACATCAACGATTTATGTAGTGACATCGGGAATCATATATGCAGAGACATCGCGATGAAAGGACACAGCGATGCAGTGGTCACCCTCGATGCAGATACACCGCGATGAAGTGGCCACCCTCGATGCAGACACCGCGATGCAGAGACCACCGGGATGCAATGACATCTGATGAAGCAACACTGTGATGACATTTGATATTTTTTCGACTTAATTTCATAAAATCGATTTCTTTTCTTCATAAAATCGACTTCAAATTGCTACATCTTTTGATATAAAACTACGATCAACATAAATCTTTCACCTTAATTCATATTTTTATGCAGTGACATCGGCAATCATATATGCAGTGATATCAAAATTTTATGCAGTGACATCGCCAATCATATATGCGTGACTGATGACGGTTAAAATATACCTATTTAAGTCATCAATTCTAACCTTAAATCGGAGTTAATTATATATAGTTCATATTAAATCACTTGTTTATACGTATTATTTAATGTTAAGTGATTATTAATATGATTTTTGGTATTTAGCTGTTTTTATTATTAAAGACCAATTTATTTGTGCGATAAATACTGATTTTGCAGATTGTGATAAATCGAGAGGATTAATGTCATTCAATCAGTGGATCTTAAGATAATAAGGAAGAAAATCGGAGCATTAATCAAGAGACAAATCGGACGGCATAGAAGAGTGCGGTGGGAACAAGTTAACGAAAAACACGTTAAACACGTGCTGAGAGAGGCTCGGTCGACCGAGCGCCTTCATTCGGTTGACCGAGGCATGTGGTTCGGTTACCCGAAGCTATCCAGACCTAAAACGTGTGCATATCTTCTAGATCCATCCTATGTCGGCAAAATCCTCTATATAAGCAAAGAATACGAAATTGAGAACACACACCATTACAACACAAGACAATTTATACAATTTGAGTTTTTAAGTTTTAGTTTTCTTTTCTTTTCTTTATGATCGTTCATTGTGGATTCATCGGATTCTCCGGTTGGGGAGCGCATTAAAGATTGGGAGTCACTCTCGTCTTCGAGGGTATGACTATTCAATTATGCAATCTTTATTCGTAGATCTGATATATTTTATTATGGAGTAGTTTCTCTTGTATTGATTGCGTGATGTAGCTTAATTTACGAACCCATGTGTTTAGGTTAAAAACGTTAAGAAGTAATCATGATTTGTACCAACATAGAACTGTGTTCGGTCGACCGAGACATGTCATTCGGTCGCCCGAGTGCTGTCGTTCGGTTGACCGAGCGTGGTGATGTGTAGGGCAATATTATGATCGGCTTCGACTATGTCAGATTCTCTGATTTGGAATTAAAACGAGTAATTAAACCTGATCAACTTAATTATTTGTCATCATAATTTAACATGAAACCTAAAAAGTGATTGTTACTTAGGATATAGATTGAATCGGCATCTAAGAAGTACGCCTTACCCTAGGAATGTTGCTTAGATGAGGTTATGGTTTATACCGGCATCCCTAGTTTCGTAATTGTGTCAGAAGTTATATGAGATGGAGGCATTAAAAGGCGAAGTCACGTAATGGAGGCACGATGATTTAGATGGCCTAATCGGAGCTAAATCTACCTTAGGGGATGCCTCCCGTAGTCATAATAATTAATCTTTAACGCTTGTTTTATCTCGTTATCATCCTAATTCACATGGGGAGTTATAATCTACTAGCGTAATCAATATCGCTTGTTTAGATAATATCCACAAAGATTATCCATGTTTTAGTAGTCTTTCGCTTGTCTTTGTGGTATTCGTGTCTTGTGGTTGTCACTATTTTATTTATCAAGCGTTTAGTTGGTCGTAGACCACCCTTTCAATTTAGTTCTAATAGGATAAAGTTGTGTTTTGTTTGTGCCGAGTCTCTGTGGGATCGACTCTCGACTCTATCTAGCTATGCTACAATTGAACCTAGTTCTCTTGCTAGTGTGTTAGTAGGCATCGAAGTTAATAATTTAACTTGACCTCAATCAAGTTTTTGGCGCCATTACGGGGACTCGAGTCATTAAATTAAGATATAGCTTATTTTGTTAGAACTGGATTCGTGAATATTCGTGAATAAGAGTCTCAGATATTAAATAAAGGTCGTAAAAATAAAAAAAAAAAAGAGTTCGGTCGATCGAACCACGCTTCTCGGTCGACCGAGAATTTATTTTCTTTTAGCTTTACGCTACGTATTAGTTTTATAATATTCTCGCTCGCTTTTATTTATGTTTTCTTTTCTCAAACTTATTTCAAGCCTGTTTTAGTTTTATTTAGTTAGTTAAAGGCCTAGCCTTTACTAGTGATTAATTGTTTTATTGTTGTTTATTATTTTATAGTACACTACTCGGAAATCGAAGGAACCGCTTGAGCCTTATAATCCTGAAATAGAGAAATTTGTGAGAAGGAATAGGAAGTTAGCTAGGGAACTAGCTAAGCAAGGAGAAGAGGATCCAAATCTTGAGGAAAGCGAGCACGAATTGGAAGAAGGACATATAACTGATCATCCTTTAACATTACAATCTGAGGCGAAATGGAAGGCATTCGTAAACAATCCAAACCAGTACCTAATCTGTATTAATCCCATATTAATAATGCCAATAATGTGAATGCAAATGCTAATAATGGAAACCAAGCCCTAGCTCAAGGAGCGAGGCACACTTTGCAAAGTTATGCAATGCCCACTATTGAGCAATTCATTCCCGCTATCGTAGCACCGCAAGATGCTGCGGAAGTCTATCACCCTAGGCCTAACGTAATTCAAATGGTGACCAACTATTCCACTTTTCATGGAATCCAAAACGAGGATCCTGGTGTTCACGTGACGAATTTCTTGGAAATCGTTAGCACAGTGAAACCAGAATTAATCCCGGAGGGGAACATTCGTCTTAAGCTTTTCCCTTTCACTTTGAAAGATAAAGCTAAGCAATGGCTTCTCTCTTTAGAGGCTGGATCTATCACTACTTGGGAACAATTGTTGCAAAAATTCATGAATAAGTATTTTCCCTTAGGAAAAACCTTTAAGTTACGCCAAGACATCCTAGGATTTAAGCAACAACCTGGGGAGAGTTTTGATCAAGCTTGGGAGCGTTTCAAGGAAGCTATGAGGAAGTGTCCTCATCACGACATCTCTCTTTGGCTTTTAATGTAAACTTTTTACCATGGGTTGAGAGAGACGGAGAAAATTAGAGTAGACGCCTCCAACACTGGAGCGTTTGTTCTTTTATCTCCTGAGGAGGCACAAGGGAAGATGGAACAAATAGCGATGAATAGTCAGTGGAGGGGCAATGACATAGCTACTGTGAAAATGGCTGCTGACATATTCGAGGATAGTGCATCTACCAAAATCTTAGAACAACTTTCTGTTATCAACAATAAGGTAGATGGGATGCAAGAGAGGATGGCAAGAGTAGAGAAAGGGGCTGGAATCGAGGTAGCACCTCAAAGTGAGAATGCTGGTACTGAAGAAGCCAATTATATCGGGGGAGGATATAAGCCTAATCATAATCATCCTGGATTCCGATATAGTGACCTTAATGTAGGAGAAAGGCCTAAACCGCCTACCACTTATGCACCACAGCAAACTAAAACTTTTGGTTGGGAAGCTGCAATAGAAAAACTGAGTAATGTCGTTACTGATAATATAGGACAACTTTCAAAATCTATGGCTGATTTAGCCACTAACTTTAGCCAATATTGTCAGAAGACCGATGCTAAGGTGACCAACCAAGAAGCTCTAGTCCAAAATCTCACTCACCAAATAGGACAACTAGCTGAGCAAGTCTCAACTAGACCTCCTGGAGGGTTGCCAAGCAACACTGAGAAGAACCCTAAGGATTTGAATGCAATCATGACAAGAAGTGGAAAAGAGGTAACTCCACCATCCCTGCAAGAGAAAGAGAAAGTCACAAAGAATAAGGATGGTGAGCCAAGCAATGAGACTAATACTTCCGAGACTTTGCCTAAGCAAAGAACGTATAAAGAACCTGCTGGCCCTAGAGTTGAACTTTACGATAACAAGTATCCAATTTTCACTGATGTTGATCCTTCAACTCTACCTTATCCTTCACCAAAGCCGAAACCTAAGTTTGATAATAAGAGATATAAGAAGTTCATGGATATATTCAGTAAGTTACAAATCAATATACCCCTAGTTGAAGCACTAGCTGAAATGCCTGAGTACACCAAGTTTTTAAAGGACGCCGTCTCAACTAAAAGGAAACTACTAGATTTGGAGACCATATGCCTTAATGAGGAGTGCTCAGCCATTCTTCAACATAAGTTACCCCCAAAATGCAAAGATCTGGGAAGCTTTCTCATTCCCTGCACCATAGGTAACATATGTCTAAACAAAGCTTTGTTTGATCTAGGAGCAAGCGTGAATCTGATGCCACTATCTATTTTTCGGAAGCTAGGCATGAAAGATCTTAAGAAGACCTCAATCACATTGCAATTAGCTGACCGTTCTGTCTAGGACCGTGTGGAGTGGTTGAGGATGTGCTAGTAAGAGTTGAAAAGTTTGTATTCCCTGTCGACTTTGTGGTCTTAGATATGGAAGCTAACTACGAAGTGCCCTTGATATTAGGAAGACCTTTCATGGCCACTAGTAGAACGCTAATTGATGTTTACAAAGGCGAGTTAGTATTAAGAGTGAACGAAGAGAGAGTTGCATTCAATGTTTTCGACACTATGAAGCAACCTGATGATGGAGAGGATACATGTTTCATGTTGGATTCCATTGATAGGATCGTTCAAGAATTTCAACAACATGAAAGTATCAATGATTTCTTGGATGCTGTCTTGGAAGAAGAAGATGAAGTCAAGTACGTAAGTAGTGAGGAGGAGAAGATGATATGGTCAGGATGTAGTAGAGGGACCCCTAAGCCTGTAGAGGAAGTAAGTGCTGCGGAGATTGAAAGATTCTATCATAGACCAACGTGGCATAAGTACTTCGAACTCAAACTCACTGGTCAAAAGTTGAAAACCTCTTTGGAAGAACCTCCCACAAATTTGACTCTAAAACCTCTTCCTGCAAATTTGAAGTATGTATTTCTTCAAGATGAGACTTTGCCACTAATTATATCTTCTTCCTTGACGGACTTACAAGAGGAGAAACTAATGAGAGTTTTGAGAGAGTACCATGGAGCATTTGGATGGACCATAGCTAACGTTAAGGTATTAGTCCTAGCGTATGTATGCACAAAATCTCCGTGGACCCCGAGAAGAAAGCGGTTGCACAACCTCGTGAGGCGTCTAACCCCACAATTAAAGGAAGTGGTTAGGGATGAGGTGATAAAATGCTAGAAATGGGAATTATATTTCCAATTGTCGATAGCGAATGGGTAAGCCCTATCCACGTAGTTCCCAAGAAGGGAGGATTGACGGTGCAAGCCAATGAGTTGAATGAGCTAATTCCTGTGAGGCTAATCACCGGTCATCGAGTATGCATAGACTTTAGGAAACTAAATGATGCGACTCGTAAGGACCACTTTCCTCTTCCTTCTTCGATCAAATGCTTGAGAGACCGAGCGGGCATGCTTTCTATTGTTTTCTTGACGGGTATTCGTGATACTATCAAATCCACATCTTGCCCGAAGATCGTGAGAAAACAACATTTACATGCCCATATAGGACATTTGTGTATAATCGAATGCCATTTGGATTGTGCAACGCCCCCGCGACATTTCAACGATGTATGATGTCATTATTCGCGGATATGGTGGAAGATTTCTTGGAAATCTTTATGGATGTTTTCTCCGTATTTGGAGACGATTTCGATTCATGTCTCACACATCTAGCACGAGTGTTGAAGAGATGTGAGGAGACGAATCTTGTGCTTAACTGGGAGAAGTGTCATTTGATGGTTACGGAAGGTATAGTACTAGGCCACCGCATATCAAAGAACGGAATAGAGGTGGATAGAGCCAAAGTTGAGGTGATCGAGAAATTACCCCCACCTACCAATCTTAAAACTTTGCGAGGTTTTTTAGGCCACGCCGGATTTTATCGTAGGTTTATTAAGGACTTTTCCCTAATCTCTAGACCTCTTACCGAATTATTGGCCAAGGATGTGCCATTTGTGTTTTCTAATGAGTGCATAAAAGCTTTCAATGAAATAAAAGTAGACTCGACATCTGCACCCGCTTCGTCGCACCGGATTGGGATCTTCCGCTTGAATCGATGTGTGATGCAAGTGACACTCGCTTGCTACGCCACTTTGGGTCAAAGAAAAGATAAGATCTTTAGACCCATCTATTATGCAAGCCGGACTTTGAATGCTGCCCAAAGAAATTAGGCCACAACGGAGAAGGAGCTTTTGGCTATTATCTTTGCTTTTGACAAGTTTAGATCGTACTTAGTGGGATCTAAAGTCACTGTGTGGACTGACCATGCAGCTCTTAAGTATCTCCTACCAAAGCAAGATTCAAAGCCTAGATTGTTGAGATGGATTCTACTGCTGCAAGAATTTGACGTAGAAATACGAGATAAGAAAGGAAGTGAGAACGTAGTGGCCGATCATCTGTCGCGCTTACAATTAGAGGATGGTGAGGAATTACCTGAGATATGAGAATCTTTTCCTGATGAACAACTTTTCTCCATCACCACCATCGGGGACATGATGATTGTGTTGCGCTTCTTCACGAATAGAGGTTGTGAAGGAGAAGAAACAACCATGGTTTAGTTTGTTTGTTAATTATCTATCAAAGAAAGTACCTACCACCGAATCTCACTTTGTCAAGAAAGGAAAAATTCTTTAAAGATCTTAGACACTATTATTGGGATGAGCCTTATTTGTTTAAGCTAGATCCGATAATATCTTTCGAAGGTGTGTGCCCGAAGAAGAGTATAATGATATCCTCAAGCATTGTCATTCTTATGAAGTTGGAGGACACTACGGGGAGAAAAATTGCGGCTAAGGTCCTCCATCATGCGTTTTTATTGGCCGACATTGTTTAAGGATGCACACCAATATGCAAAAGCATGTCATGCTTGTCAAATGACAGGAAATATTTTACGGAGGAATGAGATGCCAGTTAAGAGCATCTTAGAAGTAGAACTCTTCGACATTTGGGGAATAGATTTCATTGGACCCTTCACTTCATCACTATCTAACCGATACATCTTAGTTCTTTGTTGATTATGTATCCAAATGCGCTGAGGCCATTGCTTCCCTACTAACGATGCTAAGGTTGTAGTTAGATTCTTGAAAAAGAATATTTTTACAAGGTTTGGGACGCCTAGGGCAATTATAAGCGACAATGGTAGTCATTTTTGTAATAAACCTTTTGAAAGGCTGATGATTAAGTATGGGGTTCGACATAAGCTAGCAACCGCATATCACCCCTGCACTAGTGGACAAGTAGAAGTCACCAATCGAGAGATAAAGCGTATCCTGGAGAAAACCGTCACTACGACTAGGAAGGATTGGTCGTTACGCTTAGACGACGCTTTATGGGCTTATAGGACTCGCATATAAAACCTCGATTGGAATGTCCCGTGATAGGATTGTTTTTGGAAAGGCATGTCATCTTCCTGTGGAACTTGAGCACCGGGCCATGTGGGCAACAAGGATGCTAAATTTTGATGAGACGTTGGCCGGTGAGAAGAGGATGTTAGAATTAACTCGCCTGGAGGAGTTTCGTTTAGAGGCATACGAGAATGCCAATATTTTCAAGGAGCGCACGAAGAAGTTTCATGACAAAAAGATCCTGGAGAGGACCTTTCAAGAGGGTGATCTGGTTCTCTTGTACAACTCGCGCTTAAGACTATTTCCGGGCAAGTTAAAATCAAGATGGTATGGCCCATTTCGGGTACAACAAGTTTTTCCTTCTGGAGCGGTGGAGCTATTCAATTTCAAAGACGAGTCCAGATTTGTGGTCAATGGACATCGTGTGAAGCATTATCAAGGGCTTCCGCCTGGTACTGAGGAGGAGGTTTTGTACCTCGACGACCCTATCTATGAATAAACCATCTTGAATTGAGTCGAGCTAGCGACTATAAATTTAGAACTATTTCCTATAACTATCTTTTTTTTTTTTTTATTTTTAATAAAGTAGCATGCGCCTATCACGCTTTTTTCATCTCGCCATGTTCGAGTCTATGTTCGAATAAACGAGGTCTTTTCCTTGATAGTCATCATGTGAGTTTTTATTTAGGTTTAAATCCCTTTTGGTCTTGTCCATGGCGTTATAAAGTAAAGTGGCTTAAACTGTTTTTAGATATTTATATCTAATTACTGGCACATTATTTTATAACATCAATAGACATGTTATTTGACGATTTCGTGGAGCTTGTTTGCTTATACAGATGTGTCTGTCTCTCCACGACGTCTTGATGTTTACTCCGATATCGCCTTTACTTGGGAGCCGTTTCGAGAGCTAAGTCTTTCTTTTGAACTCATTTATTTTGTCATCGAGACAATGCCATGTTTAAGTGGGGGCAAGGGACCTAACAATATGTTGAAAACGGAATATTGAGACAATATTGGGCCAAATTTTAAAATTTTCATGGATAAATGCCAAGTTGTTTAACTCGTACCCTTAAACTTGTGAAGTTCTTATACTTAGAATTGATAGGAAAGAAACCAAGTTGCGTAAGTACGTGGTCATATTATACTTTTGCGATAAATTGTTAGTAAACTTAAGGATATTCATGCCAAGAATTGCAAGTAGTTAGGCATTGTTCAACTACTCAACATGTGAATCGCTTAGTACCGCATGTGTTATAATAATTGAAAGAAGTATGTGTACATTGCGTAGATAATTGGTTATGAGGACCTAATGTCGATATTTGTCGACTGATGTATTCTGATCTTCTAGCCAACAAAAGCGGTGTAATAAGCTTGAGACGTACCTGTGTTTGATAATATTAAAACACTGGGCTTGTAGTAAGTTACCAAAGTAGCCCCACGCTTGTGGTAATATTCGATGCTATGTTTAATCTAAGATAGGGGGATACTCTATGAAAGTTTTCTTCCTTGAGATTAGTAGTATTCGAAAAATATGCAGAATTGAAAAAATTTAAATTTATTACAGGCTTTGAGTAGTACTCGGTCTCCAAGTCCAAAATCCCTATAGATACGCTCATGCTTATTGTTCTAGTGCTTTAACCATGGCGAGGCAAAAGAAGTATGAATGCTGATGTTGGTGAATTTTGATATGAAGTCTGCATAAACTCTAATCTTGCTAAATTTATATAAAACCAATGCCCATGAACACAATCACTTCGATTCAAAGAAAGTAGTGAATAATGCTTATCTTATGAGCATATCTGGTGTGAGTTGACTCGAGTTTCTTGTGTAAGTATGAGATGACCAAGGAAAATGTTGTCTTGGGGAATGACTTATTGATGCTTTGTTCGGGACAAAGCAAAGTTTAAGTGGGGTCATTTTGATGACGGTTAAAATATACCTATTTATGTCATCAATTCTAACCTTAAATCGGAGTTAATTATATATAGTTCATATTAAATCACTCGTTTATACGTATTATTAAATGTTAAGTGATTATTAATATGATTTTTGGTATTTAAATGTTTTTATTATTAAAGACCAATTTATTTGTGCGATAAATACTGATTTTGCAGATTGTGATAAATCGAGAGGATTAATGTCATTCAATCAGTGGATCTCAAGATAATAAGGAAGAAAATCGGAGCATTAATCAAGAGACAAATTAGATCGGCATAGAAGAGTGCAAAGTGGGAACAAGTTAACGAGAAAACACGTTAAACACGTGTTTGAGAGGCTCGGTCGACCGAGCCCCTTCATTCGGTCGACCGAGGCATGTGGTTCGGTTACCCGGCTATCCGTACCTAAAACGTGTGCATATCTTCTAGATCCATCCTATGTCGGCAAAATCCTCTATATAAGCAAAGCAGCTTACGAAATTGAGAACACACACCATTACAACACAAGACAATTTATACAATTTGAGTTTTTAAGTTTTAGTTTTCTTTTCTTTTCTTTATGTTCGCTCATTGTGGATTCATCGGATTCTCCGGTTGGGAGCGATTAAAGAGTGGAGTCACTCGCCTTCGAGGGTATGACTATTCAATTATGCAATCTTTATTCGTAGATCTCGATATATTTTATTATGGAGTAGTTTCTCTTGTATTGATTGCGTGATGTAGATTAATATACGAACCCATGTGTTTAGGTTAAAAACGCGTTAAGAAGTAATCATGATTTGTACCAACACGAATCGTGTTCGGTCGACCGAGACATGTCATTCGGTCACCCGAAAGGTCGCTGTCTTCGGTTGACCGAAAGCGTGATGATGTGTAGGGCAATATTATGATCGGCTTCGACTCACGCCGATTCTCCGATTTGGAATTAAAATGAGTAATTAAACCTGATCAACTTAATTATTTGTCATCATAATTTAACATGAAACCTAAAAAGTGATTGTTACTTAGGATATAGATTGAATCGGCATCTAAGAAGTACGCCTTTACCCTGGAATGTTGCTTAGATGAGGTTACGGTTTATACCGGCATCCCTAGTTTTGTAATTGTGTCGGGTTATATGAGATGGAGGCATTAAAAGGCGAAGTCACGTAATGGAGGCACGATGATTTAGATGGCCTAATCGGAGCTAAATCTACCTTGTGGATGACTCCGTAGTCATAATAATTAATCTTTAACGCTTGTTTTATCTCGTTATCATCCTAATTCACATGGGGAGTTATAATCTACTAGCGTAATCAATACTTTGCTTGTTTAGATAATATCCACAGATTATCCGTGTTTTAGTAGTCTTTCGCTTGTCTTTGTGGTATTCTCGTGTCTTGTGGTTGTCACTATTTTATTTATCAAGCGTTTAGTTGGTCGTGAGACCGCCTTTCAATTTAGTTCTAATAGGATAAAGTTGTGTTTTGTTTATGCCGAGTCTCTCGTGGGATCGACCTCGACTCTATCTAGCTATGCTACAATTGAACCTAGTTCTCTTGCTAGTGTGTTAGTAGGCATCGAGTTAATAATTTAACTTGACCTCAATCAGTGACATCAACAATTTATGCAGTGACATCAACATTTTATGCAATGACATCAGCAATCATATATGAATGTCATCAACAATTTATGTAGTGACATCGGCAATCATATATGTGGAGACATCGCGATGAAGTGAAACCTCGATGTAGTGGTCACCCCGATGCAGAGACACCGTGATGAAGTGGCAACCCCCGATGCAGAGACACCGCGATGCAGAGACCATTGAGATGCAGTGATCACCGGGATGCAGTGACATTTGATAAAACAACACCGTGATGACATTTGATATTTTTTCGACTTAATTTCATAAAATCGATTTATTTTCTTCATAAAATCGACTTCAAATGGTTATATCTTTTGATATAAAACTACGATCAACATAAATCTTTCACCTTAATTCATATTTTTTATGCAGTTACATCGGCAATCATATATTTAGTGATATCAACATTTTATGCAGTGACATCGGCAATCATATATGCGTGACATCAACAATTTATGCAGTGACATCGGCAATCAGATATGCAGTGACATCAACATTTTATGCAGTGACATCAGCAAACATATATGAATGTCATAAAAAATTTATGTAATGACATCGGCAATCACATATGTAGAGACATCTCGATGAAGTGAAACCACGATGCAGTGGTCACCCCGATGCAGAGACACCGCGATGAAGTGGCCACCCCCGATGCAGAGACACCGCGATGCAGAGACCATCGAGATGCAGTGATCACCGGGATGCAGTGACATTTGGTAGAACAACACCGTGATGACATTTGATATTTTTTCGACTTAATTTCATAAAATCGATTTATTTTCTTCATAAAATCGACATCAAATGGTTATATCTTTTGATATAAAACTACGATCAACATAAATCTTTCATCTTATGTAATATCCCGACTTTTCAAAAGAAGCGGCGTGTCTTTTTATGCGAAAAATGGAATATTATAATTTACTTGATTTAAAGTATTTTAAGTGTATTTATATATATTTGGCGATATATATAAATAATTTGGAGATAAATCCGATTTTAAGTAATAAGGGCAATTAAGGAAAATAAGGGATTAGGTTAATTATTAGGATTTTTCTATTTAAGGAGAAATTAACCCCAATAGTTTCTAACCTTTTAAATCGAAATTTCCTCCTTAGAAGCCTCCTCTTGCGTGTGAGAGTTGGAAGAAAACGCGGCGGTGAGGCGTAAGAAGATTCAACGAGTTTCTCTACGATATCTCATGGAGTTTTCAACCGCTTTTAGATCCGCGAGAAGCATTGGAATCGCCGTGAAAGGAGCGTCGTTTCAACACTCAAAGATCGAGCTTTGTTAAGGTTATCTGCAAGAAAAGATCAAGGTTTTGCTGCAGCTTTTACGAGTTTGAAGTTGGTTTATCTTGCTAAAAGGTAAGCGGCTCTTCCTACAATTTAATTATGGTTTAGAAATGTTAGATCGTGCTTTTGATAAGTTTTGTTCTTCAATTAATATTTTATAATTTATTGTTAATTGATATAGTAAAAGTAAAATAAAAGGTGCCATGTCAAATAATAAATATTTATGGGATTAAAGCCGCTAACATAACTATCCTGGTAGTTGTATCGGCCAGCTTCTTTAAACATGATGAGGGGGCTGCTTTTCTTTGTTTTAGATATAGGTTTTTTAGCACAACAAAAGTAACAGGTTTTTATTTTATTTAATTTTATTTTATTGTTTATACTGGTGGCGTTAAATGCCCAGTAAAGCTGTTGTTCGAAAGTGGGCAAAAGAAGAATGAGAAAAAAAGGATCCATGGTTGCTTCTCTTATGAAAAAAAAAATCATAATTACTATTCTAGTAAAATAAAATAAAACTACATATATATAGTATAATAATATTTTCCCGCTGCACACCTTTCTTGTCCTTATTAATTCTTTGAATTGTTTCTGGGATTCTTCCTAGAAATACCGACGGTTCAAAAAAAAAAAAAAATTTATGTATTCTCTTGTTAATAAACAAAAATCATTTAATAAATAAATAATATATAGTTGTTTGGTATTGTGTTGTGTTATTTTATTTTTCGGAAAAATATAAATTATGATTTAGTAGATAATGAACATTGTGGCTAATGTTATTTTGATGCTTAAAATGAATGGTAGTTTTGTTAATGAGCTTGGATAACATTAATTAAACATAAATTAAACAAGCTTCGATTGAGTTTGATTCGTTTAGTTAAAACACCGAATGTACTTTCTTAAGGAGTTGAAGTTCGGATCCGTCGGAAGGCATGAAATGGCTTGTGCTTTGATGAATTAGTATTCATCAATGCTGCACAGAATCATGCTAGGCCTTGTCCGTGTCTAGTGGTCTAGAAAAGAGAGTTGAGTTTGTGAGGAGCTTACTTGAAAACACTTAGGTGGCTAGTTAATAACTATTAATAATTACATACTTGCATAGTAATAAGATTAAACATCATGTCATCCTTGGTAAGGCACAAGACTATATCGCAATGTGTAGGCTTTCGGATAAAACGAGTAAACTTGCTGGCCTTTCTAGAGGCACCAGGAGTAGAGGGTACTCGTTGTGGATAACTCTGTTGGCCCAAGGGCACCAGGAGCAGAGGGACTTCACAGGTGAATAACTTTGCTGGCCATTATAGGGCACCAGGAGCATAGGGACTTTACAATTGAATAACTCCGTAGGTTCATAAGACCCCAAATGCACGGAGGACTTCACGAAACGCGTATACTATCGGGACTAGCCCGTGGCTATTGGTGAGTTCCACCAATAGGTTGCACCCAGATGTCTCGTGGTGGGCGGATCATGCGTAGTGTCCTTGAATGCGGATGTAACAAAGATAAGCTAAGTTAGAAACAAGATTAGTCATGACATGTCGATGGGCATAAAGTGAACCCTAGATTGAGTCGGTCTCATAAAGATAATTAAAATAATAAACTTGTTAAAGAGCCTTAATTAAATTGTAACTTCTACTTCTTACTATGTACAATGTACTTACCTCAAATGCATGTTTATTTATGTGTTTGGGGAGAGAAGACGAACGAGTTAACCCGGAGTTCAAGAGTGCTTTGATGACGACGTTTAAAGACGCCTTGAAGTTCAAGACTTTAATTATTTATGTTTTATTTATTCTTTAGACTTGGAGTTTCGTTTGGGAACTTGTAATTACTTTCTAGTTTTTCTCTTTTGGAGTTTATCGTGCGTTTTGGATTT